>JABUQX010078920.1:0-27500 GCA_015478945.1 Trachelipus rathkii
GTTATAATTGTTGTGTTCGTTTGTTAAAATTATTAATATAATTGATTTTTACTTCCAAGCAAGCAATTCATAGAGTAACTTTTTTAGTTACTTTTTCCGATCATAGATGGCGTTGTAATCACGCTATGCTTTCAATAGAAAATGGAGTCATTGCCCCAAATCCCGGTGGAAATTTATCTAGGCCATGCCATTTATTATAATTTAATATGAATAAAACACACCTGTACACTAAAAAAGAAGATAAAAATGTAGGCTAAATGAAATATTTGATATAACTGTAAAGCGCACCCCTTAATATGTGAACTGCAACATAGCCCAGGTCTGAATTTTGAAAATGAAAAATAAAATTAAAAAATGATGAAAATATGGTAAAATAAATATCCCTTTCATGAAATTCACTGTACTTTTTAATTTTTTTTTCTTTGCTCTATTTTTTTATGCTATGACTCAATTTGTAATACCACAAAGCTTATAATATATATACCGTATATATATATATATATATATATATATATATATATATATATATATATATATATATATATATATATATATATATATATATATATATATATATATATATATATATATATATATTTTCTGAAAAAATTCTGTCCAAAATCAATATATCAATATGTATATATAGGTCGATATAGTACTATTATATATATATTATATTATATTATTATTATATAATATATATTTTATATTATTATTATATATACATATGGATATATTGTGAGTTCAGAAAAATATAAGAATATATCTTACACCTTTACCATATATATATATATATATATATATATATATATATATATATATATATATATATATATATATATATATATATATATATATATATATAGAAGGTGTCTCGCTATATGCCCTATATATATATATATAGGGGAGGGTTGTTGAGTTTTGATGATCATAAAACATAGCTACCTTAAAAATTATTCTTTTAAACTTTTAAGTCAAAAGAGTTAGACCTCCTCTAACTTTCATATGTAGTTATATAACCTACTGTATAGGTGATAACACCTTTTCTCAACCTTTAGTCTATCACAGAACAGTTAAATATCAGATATTATTTTTTGTGGAGAGTATCACAGGCTCTCAACACAAGTGGTTCACTTGTCTCGAGCTCGTGATAGCCTGAATGGCAGTATTTTGTCTGCCTGGAGGGACGGCATATTCCCTTCGTTGGTGAGGTCCGCTCTCAAAAACAAAAAATTTTTTTTTATTGTTTTGTGGTATGACAAAATAAAAAGTAACAAAAAAATATATAGTAGGGATATAAATTATACTTAATTTGAATATAATACATTCATTTTTGGATTTGGTAGATTATGGGTTTGACCGATAAACATATTGATATATCAAATTTAATATCGTTTTTGAACTGAAATATTTTTTACAAAAATATGTGGGTCCTAACTCCTGATCTATAGTATTACCTATATATATATATATATATATATATATATATATATATATATATGATATATATATATATATATATATATATATATATATTTACTGCTATATATATATATATATATATATATATATATATATAGCGTCGGGCGGGGTGACCGGGCCCGCCTCTTTAGGAGGGGTGTCGGTCCACTCTAAATAAAAGAGACCTACTGTCACAGGAAAATAATTTGCTCATTCTATTACCAGCGGTAGTACGACAACTTATATTTCAGAACAGCAGAAATCTAGCCAGTTTTATGTTATTAAAAAAACTCTAGTGGAATTTGCTATTCTATTACCATTTAGTGGATCTTCACTTTAGAGTAATAAAAATTTTAAACGCAGTTATAAAATGAAAAATTGTGGATCGATTTTAATTATTTTTTCAGTGGATACACTTTCGAGTATGTTAGCTTTAAACTGGCAAGTAAATTTGCAGTCAAGCAGTATTAGTGTGGCAAAAAAAGCGAGGGCTAGCGGTCCGATTCACCCCGCCGTAAAAATTGATGGAGAGGTGGCTCGGAACATTGTTTTTAATATTTTACATGTTATAAATGAAATCCCAATGAGTGGCTTTAATATAAAAGCTATAAAAGCCGCTTATATTAAAGTGAAATTTTTTTACTATATGAAATTTTAATAAAAAACGAAGAATTCAAAAGTGTGTCAAAATTTTTGGCGGAGAGGGGTGAATCGGACCACCTTATTTATATTCGTATTTTTATTTATCATTATTGACATTTTGAATACACTTCAATTTTAATATGATAAATAATTATTATATTAAGTAAAAATTAAAATATAAAATTGAAATTATACGTAAAAGACGAATTTAAACAGATGGTCGAGTCACCTCAATGGTGGTCCGCTTCACCCCTCCACGGTCCAGCTGACTCGGCGTTGTTCAAACTTTAATAAAACTTTTATTATTAGAATTACATTATTATTTTTTTGTGTGCTTATGCCCGACTATAGGGCCGTGATTTACAAAAAAAAAAATTTTCCAAGTGCCGAGGGAGAGTCGGAGACCAAGTTATACCTAAAGTGGTCCCGACACCCGACGCTATATATATATATATATATATATATATATATATATATATATATATATATATATATATATATATATGAGAAGATAAAAACTAAGTATAATGGTTTCCAACAATTTACTTCCATTCAATAATTACATCAATATTGGTTGTAAATTTGTATCTTTCCAAAGAGGTAGACCTAAAATTGAATTTTTTTCATAGACTAATGATTGAGGAATGCAGAACTATACTATAGCTATTTATTTCAAAATGTGAGTTGTTTTAATAGTTAGACTAACAGTCACAGATATATTCAATATTTACTTATTTTTTTTAATATAAAAAAATCTGACTAGTTTTTTCTCCTTATTTTCCTAACTCTTTATTAATTTATTTAACATAAAATAAACTTGGGGAAAAAAAATGATTAATATTCTTCTCATTTTCCTAATTATTAATTTGGATATAAATTTATTGAAATATTTAAATACGATACAAAAGACTAGTTGTTTTCCATGCTTAAGTTTAACTCATGATTTTTTCTCTTCAAATACATTATTTGCTTTAGAAAATATTCCCTCTGAGTAAACTGATAGAGCAGAAACTGCAAGCACTTTTACTATAAATTGTAGGTATTTCCTTTTCGATTCTTTCTCACTCCTTATGCTCTTCAGTATCATAATTTAAAATTCTTTCTACAAAAGTAGATTTTAAATAAGTTGAATGAGTTGGGGTATTGAAAGCTCACTCCAAGGGTTTCTACTTGGGAGAAGAATTTCTTGAGGCTGAGGATAATGACTTCCACATTATCAAAGCTCTCATCAATATCTTTGAATTTGTTCTTTATTACATCTTTCATTTTATCTATAATCTATTGAAATTTTATTTAAACTTTTTGAAAAATTATTTTATATTATGAATGAGTAATTATACCAACAACATGAGCATGACCTTAAATATTAAATGTTTCAAATCAATATTTTCCGTTAAATGTTTTCAAGACTTTCTTGAATTTGTTTGATCATTTGTATACCACCATCATCATTACCAATATTTTAATCTCTGATATCAGTTATATAAGATGACAATGATTTAGATCTACTTACTATATTGGTTATAATACTAAAACTTTCTCAAGTAACTTGAATTTTTTACTGGTTAGGACAGGAATGAGGATGGTTAGCTTCTTAGCTATATTTTTCTTACCAGCCTTATTATATTGGGCTTAATAGCTGAAACTTGTATTCTGAGTTCTGACTTTATATATTTTTCAAACTTTCATGCTTTCTTTCATTTGTTCTTTCTTTGTATTTTAATTGTTAAAGATGATAACATTTCTTCAAGTCTTTGCAGACCCTCTTTGATGACATTGTGATACATAGGGGATTAACATCCCACAGGTTTAGAACTACTGCTCTAGTATGTTCCATTCTCTTTTGCTTTTAAGCTTATAAACCTTGGTTTAACTTTGTTTGTCCTTGCACAATTTATTGCATAGGCTCTGTCTTCAGGAATTACTGATATCTTCAAACTTTTAAACTCATGCTATTTTGGGTTTCAGCAAGGAATTGTGTAAAGTCTATTCTCTGTAACTCTAAAAACTTTTTATTTTTTGTTGAAAATACAGTAATCTTTCTGGCTTCTTTTCCTTAAGCTTTTTCCAGCATTTAAAAAAAAAATGTCAACTTACCATCCTCTTCCTTTGTAGATGGCTACCATTCATTCTTTAAATCTGTTAATAGGGATCTCCTTCCAGGTTACATTCTATCCCCCCATTATATTTTACTTTTTATTAATGATCTAGTATCTGTCACTTTATCACCTTTCAGTTCTTTTGGTGACAACTACCCTTCATTAGGGCCTACTTTTATTTAGGAAGGCATTCCACTCTACTGCGAATTGCTAATACTTGGAGGGTAGTCTTCTAGTAACTGGTCTCTGATCTTTCTTGTATTCCTAATTACGGGAGAGAAAACATGTATGTTTTCAATGCCTTGAAGTTTTAATTTCTTCATCTATTCAACAAAATTTTACAGAACTATATCTTTGGATATAAATTTATATTATATACTTTTGTTTATTCTTAATGTGCTATAGAAGGTATTTCCTTTTATCATGATATATTGTTACTTTTACCAAACAAGCTCTTAAGAGAGGTTAAGTGTTCTGAGGTGACTTCAGAATTTCCTCACATTACCCCAGTTTCTTTTTCTGAAAAAGGGGCGTCATTTGTCCTTGTATTGATTAGACTGCATTACATATCTGGGGTATTTCCACTCACAGCTGCTCTTAAATGGGTTGAGTCCAGGACTTTTGGTGCAGTTTTTAATTTTTTTTTTTACTCTCTCTCTTCAATCACTTTCAGATTGTCAGACTATTTCTTAACTCTCTGTTTACTATCACTATTACAATGAATGCTTGATAGTTGAAATGAGTGGAAGAATGGGGAGTTGGAGTCTTTTGCTTAAGAATAAATTGAATTAGAAATTGTAGTTAGGAATGTTGGCGGAAATATAATAGGGGAAAGAACAGAACCTTAAGGAACACCACAATTTACAGGAATGAATAGAGGCTGCTTCATCAGTGATAATATAGAATGATTTGAATGAAAACTAAGCCATAAGTAGGCAAAGTGAAAGAGGAAACCTTAAGAAAGAGAGTTTAGAGAAGTGATACATGTCAGATCCAGTTTCAAAGCTTTTGATATGTCAAGCACCATCTTACAAGACCCCCACATAGTTCCTAAGAGCAAAAGACAATGAATCAGTTAGGTAGAAAAGTATGTTACCTGTTGAAATTGAGTACTAAAAGTCATACTGATAATTTGAAAAGAGGGGGTGAAATTCTAGATGATCCAGAATATGAGTTAAGGATAGTTTCAAAGACTTTAAACAGATGACAAGTCAAAGCTGTTGGGCGATAGAATGTTCAGTGACTAAACTTCTAAACTAAACTAGATATTAGGATCAAATACACCTGATCATTTGAACTCACAGATAAAGCCATGGGATACCTGAGAAACATGTCAGAATCATTCAGGGTATATTTAGATGAAAAAAATTTTAGGAAAGGAACATTATCCTCTTCATCAGGAGTGTTAGCTGCAGACTCATCAGAGTGAATAAAACAAGGGTAGTAAAAAAATTTTAGCAGTAGAAAAACCAAAGAGGTCAGCACATTTTCTTTTTTTTACTGAAAGTATGCTTTGCCTGACTATCATAATCAATGCAATGGATATTAGCATGAGTGATAGGACAATAAGAGTTTTCCCCATTCCTGATTAACATTCTCTCTTTTCTGAATGGCATGAAAATGCCATTGAATACCGTAGATTGAATGATTGTTTTTGAGAAGAAAAAGATTGGTAAAGGTGAAGTGAACTCATCCATTCTATCAGTAATTACAATCACTACCTTTTTTACTGACACTGGAACATAAATTGAATCAAAGCAAAATTAGTGGAGAAGCAACACAATGGTAGGGTGTAGTTGCTGGAGAGAAAGAAAGCATTACATCTAAGATCAACAAGATTTTGATCAAAGTTACCAATAGGAGGTAATATGATATAGCCTATATATTTTTATATCTAATAGTAGTGAAGCACAAGTCAAGCATGTTTGTTGAAGCTATAATTTGCCTAGAGTAATTTGAACATAATTTTCTTAATTTTGGTTTGGATCAAATAAAGAGAAGGTTACAGCACTTAGCGAGCTTTAATAACATTGATTTATGCTTTTTTTTTTCTCTCTCTAATGGTTTTATTTTGTATTTTCATTTGAAGAAAAACTATGTTTTCTACAATTTTGAACAATGCAAAAACTTTGTTGAAATTACTTAAAACATAACTATGCAAAGATGGTCTATTATTTAAAAAATCATTGTGAGAATTTTGGTAAGCATTTTTACAACTAAAACTCAAAAGACACCAATTCTTGATACTCTTATTAAAAATGTTTTTCATAAATTTATATTTATATAGCTATATATTTAATTTTTGCCAATATTTTTTCCGTTCATTTGATCAATATGAAATTTTCATTGTGTATAATTTTGGGAGATAAATCTTTTTATTTAGGCAATTTTTTTTTTTTTTTTGGTACAGCCTACCAAACTATTTTTGTAGAGTAGTTCTACATCTGGGTAGAGTAATTTTAATACTTTTTTATTAAAAAGGGGGTTGGGTATACAAAAAATTATCTAAATGATAAATAAAAAAAGGTGTAACTAGATTCACTTTTTTTATGTTCATCTCATCAATAGCAAATATTCTGAGCATTTATAATTAGGGAAGTTACATCTTTTCTATTTAGATTATTTTTTTTATATTTTTTTTAGCCATGCCCAGAGGCAAAATGGCTGAGTATACAAAAAAATTATTTAAGTAAAATAAAGTGTATCTTCCCAATTAGACGTGCTCAGAAAATTGCAAATTAATTGGATAAATGAGAGTCAATCCATTAACACCTCAAAACCATTTATTATTATTATTATTTATTCACACTGGTTTCAAGAGGGCAGCCATTTTTTTTGTACCATTGATAGGTCATTTTGTTTTGCAAATTATTTTTATGGATTAGCTTTAACTTCATTATCTTGACTGGTAACTCCTAGGACAAATTCTTAAGTATTGTGATGTTAAGCACATTGTACAGTATAAATTTGGGTAATTAAACTTTGCATCTAAAAATATTCCTTCAACAAATTTTTGTTAAAAATTTCGTATTAAAGTGGCTGAAAATGTCATTTTTGGGGTGATTTTTAAGGGGAAGGCAATTTATATTAAGTTTGATATTTTGTGAGAAGTTTCATTTATAACAATGATTTAATTAAAATTAAAAAATTTTAACTTTAAACCTTGTGCACTTTTTTCCTACTTGTCAAAAAAATGACTTTTTTGCCAATGTATACTTATATATTGGAGTAATTATGTTATAATGCATATTTTTCTGGGTGATTAGCATTAGTTATGCTTCAAAATGTAAACAATCATTACTATTTTTTTTATTTGTTTATACAGTTAACACCACTGCTCATGGGCAGAGCCCTATTCAAGGCATAAGATGAAGCTCGCATTCTCCCACCTCCAATTTCAAACCTGTGTCTATCGCTTTGTTGGATGAGTGCTCTATATTGTATCACTAAATGTGATAAAAAAAGTTAATCCTTTATTGAAGGTTTCAATATCTGAAGGGATATTTGGACATTATTTCATTAATTTGTCTAAATTGAAAATTTGCTTTGATATTACAGTAATTTATTCCTTTTTAAAATATTGGAAAATTAATTTTAAGTAATATATATACCGTGTATATATATATATATATATATATATATATATATATATATATATATATATATATATATATATATATATATATATATATATATATATATAGGCTATAAAATAAAAACTATATATATATATATAAACCTGCCTGATATATATATATATATATACTGCTATATATATATATATATATATATATATATATATATATATATATATATATATATAAATTTTCTCTATTAATATAAATTTACAACATTCTATATATATATATATATATAGCTATATATATATATATATATATATATGCTATATATATATATATATATATATATATACTACTATATATCTGCTAATATATATATATATATAATATATATATATATTTAATCAAAACTTTGATTCATGTGGTGCAAAAATAGAAGCATACTGCCTATTTCCTATTGAGCGAAGATGTTGCCAGCTTGGTTAAACATACTCTCACTGAAGACACTAGGCGGAGAGAATCATAAGCTTCTCTTGCAGATCTGGAAGATAGGATGTTTTCTTAAATTTAAAATATTTAGTGACTATGCTTGTAGGCATAAATAGCAGAGGTGGGCACCCCGCTCATTTAGGGGTAGTCCGCTAGCGCACCTCCGCACCTCGAGAACGTAGTCCACTAGCGCTCCCCGCACTTATTCAGACCATCAAACCTCCGCCCTCGCACACGTCCGCACGTCTCCGCTAATAATGTGAGACTTCACAAAAGATTTTAATATTAAATACTAAATAGTATATATTCTTACAAAAAATTTATTTATAATATTATATGAAAAATTGAATGAATATTTACAAAATCTCAATGTTTTCCTCTTGGTTAAAAGTCATATTACCTTTCAAAAAATTAAGGTGCTCAAAATTAAAAGCAGTTAAGGCTGACCTCTTTGCCCTTAAAATATCCCCATCAATACTAATTATTCGCTCTAAAGCCGCCGAACTAGGGAGAGGTGTATTATATTTTATGAACAAGTTCAACAAAACAAATTCTGCCTATGCTGAAAAGGAAAGATGTCCTTGGTGAGAGAAGTGCTGGTGTTAGTTCACTTCCAGCAGTTCATTGCTAATTTAGGTCCTCACCTAAATCATTCTGCCTCCCTTCTGAAATATTTTGACCACCCTGTCCACCCATAGAGAAGGTCTATTTCGTCCAAGACTTTAGTAGAATCCATGAAAGCCTCGACTCCTGCAGAGTCGATGCTAATGCTATTCGTATCAGCTCGGTAGCTATATATATATATATATATATATATATATATATATATATATATATATATATATATATATATATATATATATATATATATATATATATATATATATATATATATTATACTATACTATATATATACTATATATATATATATATATATATATATATATATATACTGCTCTCTTACATAAATTTATTAATCAGTTCTGTTAATATAAAGGCAAACATATTTATATATATATCTACTATACTTATATATATATATATATATATATATATATACTATATATAACTATATATATATATATATATATATATATATATATATATATATATATATATATATATATAACTGCTATATATATATATATATATATATATATATTTGGGTTTTACACAGAATTGATTTAGATATTGCCTAGTTATTATAGTAATAATATAATTAAAGTTATAGATTAGGGTAATAGCTATTCAGTCTATAAAATCAATTTAAATGTTATTTATTATATATGGTACCTTTAAGGAGGTTGAGATTATTTTTGGAAGTTTAATTATTAAAAAACAATAAGTCTTAGACTAAAAGTATAATTTGTTATAAACTTAAAATAAAAATTATATTTCTTTATTATAACTAATAAGAATTCTTAATAAGTAAACTATATTTTCATTTTTAAAAAGATTTTTCAAAGAGCGGAAACTTTTTTTGATCCGCACGTGCAAGTCCGCTAATTTCCTGACGACTCCGCACCTCCGCTAGTCCGCACCTATTCTGGTAGTCCGCTCGGAGCGGACTAGCGGACTAAAGAGCGGAAGTGCCCACCTCTGATAATTAGCTTATAAAAATGTAGGCTAAATTTGTTAACAGGTAATTTGAAAATTGTGATAATAGACAAGAAGTTTGATTTGGCAGGCTGTATATTCAGTCTCCAGCAGGAGCAAAGATTTTTAGGCTAGATTATGTGACCTCTGGCCAAATTCATGGTTGGAGTCCCAACACTACATTTCACTTTATAGCTACTTAACTGACCCACGTTCATTTCTTTTATGTTGGACTTTTGACAAAAGTTTATAAAGAATGAAAAAATTATGAGATGGAAGACTTAAGTAATGCTATATTTGTTAGCAGTGAAATATTGTCCAGGGATATCAACAATGCTACAGTCCCTACAGGTGCTTTTAAAGATTATTTGTTTGTTTGTTCAATTTAACTTTGATGAACTTCATGAGGCTTTGTATCATTCTTGTGCTAAATACACATTGCATTTTGTTGAAAGTAGTTACCGTCCTTATTTGTTAGAAATGAATATTTTATATTACTCTGTTGTATTTGCAAAATAGTGTGTCCCCACCTAGTTCAATAAGTCATTTAATAAAGGATTAGTACATTCCATACAACTTTTATCAATTACCAATAATTATAGTTTTAAAAGGACCTTTGCAAGTGTGCATCCTTCAACAAACACTTGATATGATTTATAATTTTCTGATCCTCTTTAGCTAACTTGTCTGAGTAATCTCTTTTTGATACTAGGATTACCTGACTACATAGTACTTTTTTTATATATTTTTTTTATTTTATTTTAAGAATGATTCATTAATTAGTAGATCTACCCCATATCATACAAAATGAAGTGTTGCCTGATGCTTTTCATTAACTAAGAACTTTGCACTTCGCTAATACTACTATTTACAGATGCTTGCTTGCATTTCTTCAGGAAACTTATGAGCTAGTATACCTATGTAATCCAACAAAAGTCTCTTTGACCATTCCTAATAAACAGACAGATCTTTCATTGAGGAGGTAGAGGTATTAGATCTTTCATTGAGGAGGTAGAGGTATTAGATCTTTCATTGAGGAGGTAGAGGTATTAGATTCAACCCCTCAGAATGCTCACATTAAATATCCAAATGGTTGTGAAGAGCAGTTTCTGTCACGGATCTGGCACCATCTGTGGAGACCTTGATGGTTTTAACTTAAAAATCATGAGGGTTCAAAACAAAGTTCTAACCTTTTATTGATGGGGGAAAATGTGGAGGCAGAGAATGTTAATGGAATAAAATATGTTGATCTTGCTGAATGTGAGTAGGTGAATAATATTAAATCAAATAAGTGCCTTCAAGCTTAATCTAATAAAGAGAGTTTTTGATCTTCTGAAGAATTCAGATGATCCACCAGAATTAAGAAACATGTTGAGTTACTGTATAAATGAGATTCTTCTTCTAAGTAAAACTGAAAACAAAAATAATGAGTAACTTAATACATTATTCAGAAAGACCAAGTATCACAAATTTCTGCCTTAGTATAATGTAAGGTTGATGCTGTAAATAAACCTGTTCTTGTCTTCCAATTTGGTTTCAATTTCACCTAGGGCAATATATATACCTATATATATATTTTGTAGATCATGTTAAAAAAAAATTGCTTAAATATTTTTTATTTTTATAGGTGAAAGGATCATATTGTATTTCTATCTATACAAGCTTCTAAGAACTTAGGTGTCCTGAGACGGCATGTCCAAATTTTTTTCACATCATCCTAGTACTGTATCATTTTATAGGTAAACTCGATTGTTCACCCCTCTGTGGAAGAAGATTCTTTACTTAGATGGGATATATTCACATGCAGAGTTTTTTTTGTTTTTACAAAATATTTTCTAGTGTATATTTTTGTTTATTATTTAGTGTCAATTTCTTTACTAATATGCCTCAAATTTGTTCCCTATATTTGTACTGTATAAATGTAGAACAAAAGCCAAAGGGTGTAAATGGAACAATTTACTATTCAAAAATTATTTTTCATTCATGTGTATCAACATTAGAAATTCAGAGCTAATTAACAAAGACTGCTGACAAGGTTTAATAATTATATATTAATAATATTTGATTCTCATAAATCATCATGATCAGCATCAGGGTTCTTAGACTTGTTTCTAATAAGGGCATATAGTGACAAATCTTATTGATCATCATATGTTATAGGCTATATAAAGAGAAAGAGTCAGACTCAAACATAATTTAGAAGAGCTTTTAACATTTCTGCTCTCCTGAATGTCTTTAGACTTTAGTTTTCTTAACCTTCAATATCTTTATGGAGGTTGACAAAGGGTGTGTGTGATGATACTGAAGAGCTTTCTGTATGGGACAATTTGTTCAATTAAAATTTTTTAAAATTTAGTAAGTTCAGATAAGGAATTGGTAATTATTTCAAGTGTACTCAGAAAAGATTGGATAATAATTAAGAGACTAATAGTTCCAGTATTCATGTAATAACAAGGCTTAGAGAATTAGAAATTGAGGTAAATGAAATCAAATCTTTATGAGATGACATTGACCCAAGTAAAGATGCAAGTCCTGATGGCATATATGGTAGAATTTTAAATGAGGGTAGTAACGGCATTACAAAGGCATTGTATTTGATTTTGAAATGATCTATAACATTTAGTGAGGTACCACAGGGCAGGAATATGGCATATATTGGGCCTATTTATAATAAAGGTATTAAAAAAGATTTGGGAAATTATAAGCCAGTTGGCTTAACATGTCTGGTTGTAAAAATTTTGGAAAAGTTACTGAAAGGTCATATAGAGAAAAATTTGAATAATAACAAGATAGTAGCTATATGACTTTCAGTGTGGTTTTAGAAAAGGGTAGATCATCTCAGACAAACATTTTAGAATTTATGGAATACATTACTGACTGCATTGACTGAGGAGACCCAGTTGATGTTATATATTTAAACAAACAAAGCCTTTGATAAGATACCCCACATAAGACTTGGAGTTGTGCATGGTTGAATTAAAGAGTGGTTTAGGAATAGAAGGCAGTGCACATAACCGAATGGCAATGTCATAATGGAAAATAGTAAACAGAGGTTTCATACAAAGTTCAGTGCTGGAATAATAAATGATGGATATTTTATATAAAGATTCAAAATGATCTTGATAAACCTCTTATGTGGACAGGTAAGTGGCAATTGAATTTTAATAGAATGAAAGATTTAACTACAATATGAATGGGATTGACTTGATTCTGTGAACCAAGAAAAAGATTTGAGTGTGATTATTAATGTAATCTGAAAGTGACTAATCTGGGTTTGGAAGCAGGGAATAGAGGTAATAAGATGCTAGGTATATCACAATGTCATTTACAAGAGCAAGGAGGCTATAATTGTTGCAGGGAATGACACTACTGATCTCCCTTATATGAGTAATCTGTATCTTAAGCTACGTTAGGGCATTATTAGAGTATTGTGCACAAGTATGGATCTCTTATTTAAGAAAAAGACATTAATATGATTGAGAGAGTGCAACATAGAGCAACAGGGATTATTTCTGGCTTTGAAGGTAAAGAGCTCTGTAGAAAGGCTGAAGGAGGTAGGAATGTTTTCTGTAGAAAAGTGATTTCAAAGAGGGGATGATATGAGTCTGCAAAATATTTACACCTCAATCATATTGAGACCAATAAATTCTTTTATAGTCCCATGGAAGAAGACCAGGAGACACAATAAGAAAATTAGGTGGAAGAACTGCCATCTTTACATAAGAATTACTTATTCAGTAATAAGGTTAATTTTTGGAGTGATTTGCTGCAAGAACTTGTTGATAGTCACTCACTTGCAGCATTTAAGAGATAATTGGATTTGTATATGGATGGTATGGTTAGAGTTGCATAGGATAGTGAATTTTGTTACCTGTCCGGATGCTGGATAAGACCAGATAGTGAAAAAATTATCAGTTTGGATATCTTGCTGAATACTACTAAATAAGTTTTATGGCATTCATCACATAGAAAATGAATTTATGAAAAAGTTTGCAATATTTCAACAACAGCAGAACCACAGAGAATGCAACTTTTGCATAATGAACACAAAGAAGCACAAACGCTTGGATTATTGAAGAGATGTTAAAAGAGTAAAGTTGACCAATATATGACAATGCAGCAGTAATGAGAATAGTTATCTCTGATAAAAAAATTTGCACAATGATGATTGATCAAAATCAATGGTAGCCCAAGCACCTACACACTACTCTGCTACCTACTGCAATAGTACAATATACACAAAAGTTAATACCTACAAATTGGATGTCTTGACGGCTTACTTTCTTCAACCAATACAAAATAAACAATTCTTTTGTAGATAGTTAACAATACAATAACTAAAATAATTAATGCATTTATATACAATACAATATGAATAGATTAAAGATAGTTTGCTTGTTTCTTCCACTTCTCATCACACTTCTTTCACGAGCTCATGAAGTCAGTTCAACTAAGTTAACTGTCAGTGTCAATTGTTTACTTTACTACTACTAGTATCACAACACTATCCAATATGCCAGCAATTTCACAAAATACCAAAAACGATACAACCACTTAAATATCTTTATACCACAATAGTACTACAACACTTGGATACTTGGATGTACTTCAATGTACTTACTACAGTTAAATAATTAATGCACTGTGGGAAATTTTTTTTTATAAAAACAAATTCACTAACTAGAAAAACTGAACTAAATTAAACAAACCTGGTCACAAAATCAAATAATACTGTGATTCCCACTGCACACTAGATAGAATAATACTGTTATTCGACCTGTCGTAAATAGGAACTATCATTGGGATTCATCTTCATCACACTTGCAATCTGAAATAAATAAAAACAATCAATCTTATACCTTTCTCTCTCCCCCTCTTTTTCTCTGACTTTTTTCTCTCACCACACTTACTCATTTTCACATGCAGAAGAAACTCCCTAAAATACTCTTACATCTTTACCTTTACTATTCCAATCATCTTCACTATCATTGTCCTCACTATCATACCATTTCCAACTTCTCCAATGTTCAGCCTTTCCCTTCCTTCCTTTCCTCATCCCTTTCACTAACTTTCACTCCCTTCTCTTTCATTCTACTTCTGTGGTCTTTGTACTTGCATCAGGCAAAACCCCTTTCTGTTTCGCCTTATGTTCAGTTGACCAGTAATGCCATTTCCACACCTTTGTACTCTCATCACTTTTGATTAATGACTTTTTCACTACTGTTACTCTCATCCTCTTTTACCGTCTTTTCAATTTTTTTTATCATTACACCTTTCATCACAAAATGACATACTATTGATTACTCTATCTTCATGCTTCACATCTGCTCCATCAACTTTATTCCCTTTACCCAACGCAAGCTCACACAACAAATCATACTCACTATTTGTTGTTTCATACCTCTGCACCCTTTCCATATCATTTAGATACACAGGACTATTATTTATACTTCTACCGAAACCTTTAATTCTATCATCCTTGCTCACTAACTCAATTAATCTTTTTGCCCTACCAACAATTATACATCTCTCTTATCTCATTCCAATCTTCACTGGCAGATACTTTTTCATTACAGTCCTTCCATAAATGATACATGGAACCACATATATATATATATATATATATATATATATATTATATATGATATATATATATAGATTGCCAAGGCAATATATTATATATATATAAATATATATAGTATACAAATATAAATTATATATATATACAAATATATATATATATATATATATATATATATATATATATATATATATATATATATATATATAATATAATTTTTATTTATATACAAATATATATAGTATATTATAGATAAAATAATATATATATATATATATATATATATATATTATATATATATATATATATATTCACTTTTTAACATAACCAAACCTGTTCCTTCTATTCATTCCCACTCTATTGTCTATTTTGTATATTTCACTTACACACCATCCAATCCTCTTTTCTTCCTTCGTATCTATCTTTCATCCTATATACACGATTTTCTCCATTTTCCTGATGATTCACCGGTCTGCCATGTCCTCTTCCTACTCCAGATGCTTTACTCACTACATTCATCATCTGTTGAGCCCTACCTGCCCCTCCCCTCTACCTCTTCCAACATCCCACTTATTTTTAATATTTATAGGACATTTATATATAGGCAAAATGAAACTTTGACTTACATATCAAACACTCCATTACATTTCCCAACTTATCTTTAATATTCATCCTCTTACCATTCACCCACTGCTCTCTTCTCAGTTCCACTGTCTTTCTGATTCTGATTCACAAACCAACCACTTCTCTTTTTCTTCACTATTCTCTTTGTCATCACTTTTCTTACTCATACCTTCACAGACTTTCACTAGCTCATCCCTAAATATTCTGAAGTCCCATTCACCTTTACCACATTAGGCTAAAACCATTTGCCTCTGATTGCTACCAGCATTCACTCCTTCTATCAGATGAACACACTTCATATCATCACCAAGATCAATTTTACTTACAATCTTACACTTTTTCTCCATCAATTCATGCCTATTGACAGACTCTCTCATTGACTCATTACTTTTTCTCTTAATATAGAAGTATTCACATATCCTATAATACCTATCTCTTTGTTTTCCCTAAGCATACTTTTCATCTTACTTCTCTAGTATAGCATTCTTACCCCCTTCTTTACTTAACATTTTCCATTCTAAGTCTACACACTCAAATGCTTTTGCTCCTAGACTCAGCAATATCTCTCCTGCTGGTTTTTCACTTCCTCACCACATATCCACACCAGACATTCACTCTCTTTTTCCACATCTCATACTCGTCACTATTCACATCCCCATTAAATGTAGGACAACTCTTCTTACTCTTTTTTTCAACAACAACTACTCTCATATTTATCCTCTGCCCCATCACTACTCTCACTTCCAGAATCTTTCATACCCTTTAGTTTTACCCTTACCTCCCATAGTCACTTCAAAACAAAATACTTTACCAACACAAAACTATAAACAACAACTCTAATCAACAGAGCGTTCTTAATAGCTAACTCGCTATCCATCTAACCTATCTACCTTCAGAGCCTGTCTAACTACGCTTTGTTACCACTGATCAAAATCAATGGTAGCCTAAGCATCTACACACTACTATGCTACCTACTACAATATACACACAAGTTTAATACTTACAAATTGGATGTTGTTGTGATTGCTTACTTTCTTCAAAAAATACGAAATAAAATTCTTTTATAGATAACTATGATAACTAAAATAATTAATGCATTTATATACAATACAATACGAATAGATTAAAGATAGATAGGTTGCTTCTCTCACTTCTCGTCACACCTCTTTCATGAGCTCATGAAGTCGGTTCAACTAAGTTAACTGTCAGTGTCAATTGTTTACTTCACTACTACTTGTATCACAACACTATCCAATATGCCAGCAATTTCACAAAATACAACAAACGCTATGACCACTTAAATATCTATACTGTACCACAATAGTACTCCAACACTTGGATACTTGGATGTCCTTCAATGTACTATAATTAAATAGTTAATACACTGTGAAAGAAAAAAGCAACATAGAAACACACATTCACTTACTTGAAAGACAACTAAATTAAACAAATGCACTGTCACAAAATCAGATAATACTGTTATTTGCACTGCACACTAGATAAAACAATACTTTTATTCAACCTGCCATAAATAGGAACTGTCAATGGGATTCATCTTCATCACACTTGCAATCTGAAATAAATAAAAGCAATCAATGAGCTATTTAATATCTTTTTTCAAGAAATAACAAAGAAGTCATGGTATTTTATATCAGACACCAGTAAGGTAATATCATTCATTTCTAGAACAAGGAAAAAATGAGAAGAGATCAATATTTTGGGAGAAATTATTAGTATTGAAATCATAGTTAGAAAAGAAGGAACATACCTAGGAAAAATGAACAAGGCCTCTTCCAATGTAAGAAGGAATGTTAACTTCATATTCAACATAATGGAAATAAATTTATTTGACATGATTCTAATCTCTATATATCAAGAGGAGTTCATGGTGGCTCAGTGGAATAAAGCGAGTCTTGTCTCATTGAAATATTGTAATTTTTCTCTCGCAAGAGTGCAAGTTCGAATCTTGATCTAGCCACCTGAATGGACACAAAATTAGTGTCAATAGGAGATTTTTTGTAATATACAGCATAGTGTATTACACTTAAATCTCAATACCCATACATCACTTAAAATATAGCCAACACATACAACAGAAAAATTTATACAAAATTACAATCTATACAAAATTACACTCTCCCGTGCTTCTAGTAGTATAAGAAGGTTCGCTGATTTAAATGTGAAACCACTTCCGCTGTGGCTAGAATTTTCAAATGCATTGAGCTGAAGCTGGGTTTGCTATCAAGCCTAGATAATTTTTGCATTATAATCCACTTGGTTAGAAAATACATGTAATACAATTTCCCTGACCAAGGACTCCACTGCTGTAGGTAATGAACCCTCCCCAAATTCATGGGATAGCTGTTTGGTGGCAAACTAACTATATAAGCCAGATATTTTATCCTGGATAAGCTGTCCAGTGCACTTTTGGTATGGATATCATATAATGTATTATGACTAAGCAAAATTGTTGGGTTTTTAGTTAGTTATTGAGGTAAAACTGCATGATATAGCAATGACAAGTCTTGTTAATACATGAAGTGTTATTATCATGTACCTTCACTGTAGTTTTTGCTTTTGGTAGTTGTTGATCTATATATTAGCTTTTACTTTGTTTAAGATGTTGACAAACCTTAGGCTGTGGTGTGGGTTTTGCAGGTTGCATAAGCATTGGTTGGGAGATTATCAATTGTAGCTTAACTGGGACAGCCTCAATATACTCGTGTATCTTCTTACTGTCTCTAGATTTGCTCTGTTCCCATGTAGCTAGTATTTAGCCACTGCAGACCGATCTCATGATGATGTATGAGAACATCTGACTGAGAGTGTTGGTCCAAAGATTATTTGGTATGATGAGTTTGGTGATTACTTCCAACATTACTGTGATGCTTATCAGTTTCAGATAGATGCTTTTTGCTTCCTTTTCTCAGATTTTTTTTCTATATTTTATTTCCTAAGAATTTCATTTTGATATTGCTACAGTTTATACAATCCAGTATATTCTCCCTTTTTTTTTCTTGTCCCATCTATTTGCAACATCAGTGAAACAGAATTTGTAAACTGCTCTTTTTCCTTTGTATGCCCCAGTTGTTAACATATATAGCTATAAGTCATATAGTAAAGAGTGGTTTCAAGCAAAGTTCAGTGTTGAGGCCACTATTATTCCTTAGATATATAGATACATTTAAAAGCCACCCAGGCTTATTAAGACTGTTTTAATCAAAATTCTATTCCTTGCCACATTTTTTGAATGGCTCATCTTAATAGATTTGTATCACCACCATGAAAATAATCTCCCAGACTGCATAATTACATATGCAACATGCAGTTTACTAATCTAGATTCTAAATGAATCTGTCAATTAATCTAACATGCAAAAACCATCACCAACACCCTGATGAACCATAAAGTTTACTACAAACTACAACACACCTGTAAACCACCAATTAACCTTAGTCATACTATACTATATACCTTTACCATCCATATGCTTATCTAATCCTTTCTTTAATTCTGTCATTGAGTCACAATTGACTACTTCCTGCAGCAAACCATTCAAAATATTTAACAACCCTATTACTGAATGAGTATTTTCTTACATCAAGCATGATTTCTTTTTAATTTTTTTATGTTCCCTGGTCTCCCTTTCATGGCCTGCTATAAAGAATTTACTGATCTAGTATTATCAAGAGCTGTAAAAATTTACTGTAGACATCAAATCTCCCCCAAAGAAACTGCCTTTCAACAGAAAATATTCCTAGCTCCCTCAGCTTCTCCTCATAGCTCTTACCCTCAAAGCTAGAAATCATCCTTGTTGCTCTTTGTCATACTCTCTCCAGCATATCTGTCTCTTCTTAATTAAGGGGGGCCCCCAAAGTTGTGCAAAATACTCTAATACTTTCCTAACATCTCTATTATATAGCTTACTTATGACCTTCACTTCATGCTCTTATAAATAACATTGTGATTTATTATACCAATGATCTTATTAGCTCTAGTTCATTTTCAAACACTGATTAATCACTTTCAGATTACTGCTAAAAATCAAACCCAAATCTTTTACTTGGTCCACAGACTCCAGTCAGTCTCTATTCATATAGTTAAGTCTTTCATTCTAGCAACCAACATGTATAACCTTACACATTTTACTATTAAAATTCATTTGCCACTTATCTGCCTACCCAAGAAGTTTATCAAGATCCTTTTGAATCTTTATGCATCCATCATTATTCTTTACAGAGATAGCCACTTTCCCCATCATCTGCAAACTTAGAAACCGTACATTTAAGCCCCTGGTCCAGATCACTAATATATATAAGGAAAAATTGTGGCCCCAGCACTGAATCCTGTGAGACACTACTTCAATATTTCTCATGATGACATTTTCATTTAGTAACACACTACCTTCTATTCTTTAATCCAACAATTCGCCACTCTACCTATACCTGTGGCCACAGCACTGAATCCTGTGAGACACTACTCCAATATTTCTCATGTTGACATTGCCATTTAGTAACACACTACCTTCTATTCTTTAATCCAACCATTTGCCACCCCACCTATACTACACTGTGATAACTTTTGCATCAGCCTTACATGTGGTACCTTGTCAAATGTTTGCTGAAATCTAAATAAGCATCAACTGGATCTCATCAGTCAATTCAGTCAATAATGTATTTCATAAATTTTAAAAGGTTTGTCTGACACAACTTACCCTTTCTGAATGAAACCATTCTTGGAGTCATGCAGTATCTGGTTATCATCCAAATGTTACTCTGTATGACTTCAGTAAATTTTCCAAAACTTTTACAACCAGAGATGTTAAGCTAACTGGCATATAATTTTCAAAATCTTCCATACTACATTTCTTTTTAATAGGCATGATATATGCTTTTTCCAGTCCTCTAGTAACTCACCAAGTGTAATAGATGTTTAAAAATTGAATACAGTGCTTTTCAATATTGCTACTACCCTCCTTTAGAACTACCATGTATACCATTATGACCTGAAGCTTCATTCGAGTCAATATGGTCTAGAATAGATTTAATTTCTTTTACTTGAAATTTAAATGCGGGAAGCCTATTTATTAAATACATACCAGAACTATAGTCTCTTAACTATTCAATCTTTCTTTAGTCAACACTGATGTAAAATAATGTTTAAAATGTTAACCAATTCTTTATCTGAACTTACTTAATTTTCATCAATTTTTAATTGGACCAACTGTCATATATTTACTTTTAAATGTATAAAAGTTAAAAAACTTTTTCAGGTCCTTATTACTATTCCTCACTAAATTAATTTCTGCCATTCTCTTCAGACTTTCTTATTAACTGATTTGGTTTCTAACTTGAACTTAATTTCCTAAATCTGCCTCCCTACTGCTTCCCTTAAACCTTTTTGAGCAACTTTGCTTTTCATTTATCTTTTCTCACATTTCCATTCTACCAACTAAGTTTTCTTTTCGCCAGCATACTAACTGAATATTAGTCAGAATATTCTTAAAACACTCCCAAATAAAACAACAAACAACGTAAAATATTATACTATTTTGAAAAAAAAAAAAAAAAAAAAAAAAAAAAAAATTAAACTTCCAAGTCATAGAGTCTAGGAAGAACTAGGGTCTTTTGAACATTCACTTCATCGCATCTTTTTATCATTTCCACTGATTGAATTCACAGTATTTTTGATCTTTGATGACATATTGCAGAGAGATTTTTCTTTTTCTGTTATCGTTCTGTATTTAAAGAAAAATGTTAAAATAAGAAAAAAACAAATGTAACAAAGCTGTTATATTATTAAAATCTGCTCTATTTTTACTATCATTTAAAATTCAAGATTATATCCTTATTTAACAATATTTTTCTTAGACAAATCTTAAAGATTAGCCTATTCATTGATCTTATAACAGTGTGTATGATGTATGTATTGGAAATGTCCCATATTTATGTGGGGAAAGGGAAGCAACAAATTGTGTAATATTTCTTTGTTTGGTATACTTTAGACTATATTTTGCTTTTAATTATATGCAGATGTCTGTTTACTATCTAGAAAAAATCTAAACACCAACAACACCCCCACCACCCTATCCTAACATAAAAAATAAACCCAGAAATATATTCTCAGAGATAATAAGAATATGTTTTTCTTTCATTATATGCAGAGTTTGTTTACTTTTTAAAAAATCTAAACATCAATAACTGATTCACCACCACCCCATCCTAACACACACAAAAAAAATGTTCAATAATAATAATAATAATAATAATAATAATAATAATAATAATAATAATAGTCTTCTTCATGGTGTCTAGCTAGAACCATAGCATATTTTTTATAAAATTCTAATATTTTAAAGAAAAATTTAACTATCTACATCTTTGCTAAATTTGAAGGGTAAAAATATTTTATTTAATGTGCCTAACCCACAAATCAGTAAGGCCAAAATTTCTGTGTTTCCTATTTAAAGTAAAATTTCAAGTCTTATTTTTGGATTATGACATTGTTTTATTGTTTAATTTATTTATTTATTTTTTTTTTCATTTTTACTTTTTCAAAAGGTTCACATTTCTGTAAGTAGGTAGGATTTAATATATAAAGATGTCCCTCCCAGACAAACGGCAACACAAAACATCTTATGCTAGACTGCTCTGATTTAACGAACATTAGACGCAACTTTGATACAATCACTTTAACAGATCTCTGGGCCCAGTCTACGGTGGTGGCGAAATATCTCGGGGATCGCCTGCGTCTCTTCTCGTAGGTGGGAGCGGGGGTCGACAGTGTATTTTATATATATATATATATATATATATATATATATTATATATATTATATATATATATATATATTGATATATATATATATATATATAGTATTATATATATATATACCGGTATATATATATATATATATATATATATATATATATATATATATATATATATATTATATATATATATATATTATATATATATATATATATTTGGGAGTGATATATATATATATATATATATATATAATATAAATAGTTTATTTAAATAATTATATAAATTTGCTGACTATATAGATAGCTAATATAATCATATATTAATATATATATATTATATATATATATATATATTAACTATATATATAATATATATATATATATATATATGTTGCGGAGGGTAATATATATATATATATAATGTTTGGAGAAATTTTTTTTGGCAGTTTGGGTTCAATTCAAGATACTCTACTACTCCTAGGGAACTTTATTAAACAAAATATTTTAGATTTACTAAAAAGTTTGAAAATAACGTTCTATCCATCACTTTAGCTGCAAAAATTGTTACCATATAAATTTTAGCAAGTTTTGCTTTGGGTGAGTTTCATTAAAAAGCAAAAATCATAAGATTTATTTTCCTGGGACGCTTTCTGTAAAGAAATATAAATATATGTTGTTATTAACTTATTAGGGGTGCAACAGCTAGTGAATTTTGTTGTTATCCGGCCGAATAGTGAAAAAATTGTGCTGTTGGATACCTAATATTGAGGTTTATTGTATGAGTCCGCTTTCGAATAAGTCCAACCTGGTATACCTCCTGTTTAGAGGCGAAAATTTTTGTTTGGAATACAGCTCGCATGCTAGAACTTGTATGAGTCAAAATTAGTAATGACACTGCACGCTATTCTTGTTTACCTCTTTCGAGACAAATCCACGACTGCCCGCGATCGTCACTACGCCAGGAGGAGATAGAGGAAGCCCCTACTTCACTAATCAAGGAAATCTTTGCCAAATTGGATGGATGTCAAAAACTTTGCAGAGAAGCACCACCCCAACAAAGCCCAAGCAAGCTGTAATAGCATTGGCTGGAATGACTAGACAATGTCACATTTCCGAAACATCCTGAGGAGAAAGTTATCTATCTATCAAAGTTCTCTGTACAGATTTTTAGTAAAAGTCAAACCTATTGAGCCTCAACCAGGTACAAGTAGGGGGGGGGGGAAGAATGAGAAAAAAGTCCAGAATTTCAGATTCCTGAAGTTTTATTGAAAGGAGTCTCTTTCCAAACAATAACATTTCCTCCTCCCTTCTCATCACCACCCTATTAGACACTCGACTCTTCTCAGCAAGATAGTGCAAGGTTAAATTTTCCTTTATTTCATCTAATTTCTTTTGTATTTATGCATTCTTGTGTAAAGCAGTGTGTAAATTATTTTATACAACCCCATCAATGTATAGTATGCCAATAACAATAGGATATTTTTTTAAGAGAATGGATTAATCATTCTTATATTTCTTATGGGAACAATTTGTTTGGTATAAGTCCTAGGATCTGGAACGGATTAAGGACGTATTCTGAGGTATATATATATATTATATATATATATATATATATTATATATATATATATAATATATAAAAAAGAAAAAAAATATATATATATATATTTGATATATATATATATATATATATATACTTATAATATATATATATATATATATATATATATATATATAATATATATATATATATATATTATATATTATATATATATATATATATATATATATATAATATTACTATATATATAATATATATATATATATATATATATATATATATATATATATATATATATATACTGTATATATTTCTTCAATAAAAGAGAATAAAATAATCTAACATTGATAGCAATTTCAAAATTCATAAAAAATATAATTTTTATATAAAAAATTCTTTCACTTGATCTCTAACAACAAAATGATTGATAACTAACTTCCTCAATTTATATTGCGTAGCTATGATGAACACTTATTAAAGCCAGTTATGTAAGGCTTTCTTCTTCTATAGAATTGAAATTGTTTTAAGTCTTTTCAGAACAGAGAAATATCTTTTTGGAGTGAACGTTTTGAGTGAGGTAATTGCTGAAATTCTTAACATTCCAAATGTGACTGTACAGGTCAAATTTATTTACAAAATTCGTAAAAATTTTAATAGATATCGATGGAATGAGTGACTTTACAAAGATTACTAAGTATGGATTAATGGCTCACGAACTTGCTCTTCAAATGGTTTGAAAATTTATAAAATAAATTGTATTTGCCGTATGTCTTTTCATTTTACAATGATTCTCATTTCTTCATTAACAGAATGCAGAAGTTCTGTTGCACCTTCCAAAATGTTTGGAAATGTTCATCGATGTTTGCATGAAAATCTTTCGGAACAAACATCACAATTTCAATATGATAAGATCAGTTGTAGTCATTAATTATGGAGACTGCAATGTAGTATATACATATTGGAAGGGTGAAGGAGAATAAAGTTGAAGTCATAAATAAACTTATAACAAACTTGTTGCTTTTGATTATAGATTTCAAAAGATTCGATTTTTTTTTCAAGAAGGTTTAATATCTTGATCCATTCAAGCTTCCCTAAAGCTTCAACAAATGCTTTAAAAATTTTTATAGATCGTAATAATCCATCGTAGCTTTTCGCCCACCTTGTTTCCCCCATTCGTCAGTTCTGTGTCTGGGAAAATCTTTCCTATTTTTTCTATTACATTAGTAGTTCGCCTTGGCAATCTAAAATAGTACCTAGTTGCATTGTCTTTCCATAAATCTTTTGGTGTGTTGTACTTCACACATGGTTGTGAACAACAATGAACATAAAACTACGCTGAATATTTTCGAAAGCTTAAACACCTCTTAAACTTTTCTTCATTTCTTCGGAACCATCATATCGTTGTCCAATCAGAAAGAAAGTCACTATATGTATCAGCGTTCTTACTTCCACAGTTATGGGGAAGAAAGGGACAGGTGATATATATATATATATATATATATATATATATATATATATATATATATATTTTCTGTATATCTCAGTCATATATATATATATATAATATATATATAACGTCTCTCTCCCCCATAACTGTGTGGGTGCTCTAACATGCACCGTGAATATGAGTCGTGCATGAGCAGTTCTAGGGTATATAATTAGTGACGGGACTCAAACCCAGCTACCATATATATATACTATATATATATAATATATATATATATATATATATTATATAAATATATATATATATATATATATATATATATATATTATATATATATATATATATATTCCAGTATATAGCTATATATTCAAAATTAAAATGTTTCGCTTTACATACAGTAGACCTTTTACGATTTCATATTAATATATATATATAATATATATATATATATATATATTATATATATATATATAATATACTAATATATATATATATATATATAGTATATATATATATAATATATATATATATATATATTAGGGATGTACCGGAACCAGAATTTTTGTTTCCGGCCGGAACCGGAACTTTCCGGAACCTTGAAAAAGTTCGGTCGGAAGTTCGGCGAACCGGAACTTTTCGACTTCAGCTACATCTTACATAAGCTGCGTTTCCGAAGCCCGACTGCAGCCCGGGCGGGCACACATGCATCGTTTCCAGAGCCCGTTTGCGCACTTCTACGTCACGTAAACGTCAAGCGGCCCCGTTTTAAATCCTCGATTTCGAGAATTAATAAACGGGCGGGCTGCGCAGAAGAATACTTTGTTTACAAACAATCTTTTTACAAAACGTGTTGGAAATGGCTTGCCAAAGTTTTTTAATATTTTAGTTAACTTTAATATTAAGGATACTAATATATCTATCATTTCATAAAATAGATACATATAAGTAAAGAGTATTGCTTACATTGCCAGCTGATTCCGACGGAGGCGCTCGCCGTTCCAGGTACTAAGGTTTCCTGTTTTTTGATTGGTTAAATGTATTTTTTCAATTCGAAGCGTTTTCGCAAGTCGATTTTGCACACGGGCTGCACTCGGGCTTCTGGAAAAGCAGCTATTTTTCTACTTAAAACTTGTTTGATTAACAAGTGGAGTCTCTCTAGAAGTATCTGTCATCTTGTCATATCCATACTGTGAGCTCTTAGTTCTGCAAGCCAAAATTTGGATAAGCGGATCATAATTTATTAGTAAAAAAGGAATATAACTATAGCTGCGTTTTCCAGAAGCCCTAGTTGGGCGTCCACCGCGTGCAAAATCGACTCGAAAGCTTTCGAATTGAAAAAAATTACATTAAACAATCAGGGAACAGGAAATTTGAGTACCTGGAAACGGCCGAGCGAGCTCGTATCCGCTGCAATTGTAAACAATACTCTTATCATGGAACGTATACAGGGAAGGTCCGGGGGGCACTTGTCCGCCCTAAATCTGCGAATAAAAAAAATGAACTTATATTCTTTTGCCAGACGACGTTTTTAGGGTTTATTAGGGAAAAACTGAAAAGATACAATCAATTCGATAGATAATGAGTCAGTAATGTAATTAAATTACAAACGTAATTATATATATATATATATATATATATATATATATATATA
>JABUQX010078920.1:40000-50000 GCA_015478945.1 Trachelipus rathkii
CGACTCAACTGTGTAATGATGACTCATGATCTCACATCATGAAGTTCATAATAATTTAAGTCAACAGAGTCATATGAGATTATTGATGCAAAAAAAATCAGCGCCTCTACAGCTTCTGTCTCCGATGTAATACCATTAATCTCAACGCTAAGGAAGAATTTTGAACCATCTTCAAATGAAAATGATGACGGTTTAAAAAGAATGAAAGATGTAATAAAACTAGAGCTAAAAATACGCTTTAGTTCTGTGGAAATTAATGACCTTCATACTATTGCAACTTACTTAGATCCCCGTTATAAAGGCAAGTTTTTTTTTGTAACACAATATTAGAACAAGTTAAATCGTCACCTTGTGTTGCAGTTGACAAACTTCAATCCGAATAGTCTATTAATTCGCCACCCATTAAAGGGAAATAAACGAAATCTACAGAACCAACATCTTCTACAAGTAAATCAATAACAGATTCACTGGAAGAATTTCTACAGTCCAGTAGTAATGAAGAAACACACGCATTACCAAAAACTATCACCAAGAAAAACGACTAGATACTATCAGTTGGTGGAAAGTTAAGCAAAATGTTTACCCAAGCTTAAGTAAACTTGCAAGGAAATATTTGGCCTGTCCTCCAACTAGTGTTCCAAGTGAGAGAGTATTTAGCAATGCTGGGCTACTATATGATGAACAGAAAAACAGACTCTCAGCAGAAAAGGCAGAAAAATTGATGTTTCTCAAGCACAACCTTCCTATATTTACATTTCAATACTAGTGCAAAAAGTATATAATCCTTTGTAAAATCTCTTTCATTAAGGTCGGAGGATGGGGAAAGAGGCTGGTGGGGTGCATTTGAGTTGGGTCCCCGTCTCGCACCCTGGTAACAATTATATTATTAGATTGTGGCTAAAACTCGAAATATATTAGGCATATATATATATATATATATATATAGGGTTATATATATATCAGCATACATATATATATATATATATATATATATATATATATATATATATATATATATATATATATATATATATATATATATATATATATATATATATATATCAGACATCCGCATCCGCGGATGTTAAAAAAGGGACGGATGCGTATCTGACCGGCATCACTAATATATATATATATATATATATATATATATATATATATATATATATATATATATATATATATATATATATATATATATATATATATATATATATATATATATATATATATATATATAGTATATATATATATATATATATATATATATATATATATATATATATATATATATATATATATATATATATATATATATATATATATATATATATTATATATTTCATTATGTATATACATATAATATATATATATATATATATATATATATATATATATATATATATATATCGCAAGCACTGGTTATCGAAATCACATACTGTTCTCTCACCGCGGTGGTGCCCAGGCCGTAGCTCGCGCATTAAGATTCATCACGTTTATTAAAAATAAAATAGTTAAAAATTATATATTATATATATATATATATATAGCGACTAGAAATATATATATATATATGTATATATATATATATATATATATATATATATATATATATATATATATATATATATATATATATATATATATATATATATATATATATATATATATATATATAAAGCCGTTTTCGTTTTTATATCTGGGCTTACGAAACGTAAGAAATGCTCGAGTTTGCGTTCGTTTTTGTCAAACTTACCGAAAAATTGTAAGAAATGCTTTCCAGACGTAAGGAATTTCCTCAATTCTGTAAGGTTGCTATTTCCCGTGCTAGCCGAATTTAAGCACGTTCTTACGAAAAATGTAAACAAACAAGATGGCGGCGTGTTAGGCCCCGTCTGAATTGATGAATTTTCATTCAATATAATCAGCTTTAAATCTAATTTCTTCCAAATGGATAAACTCCATCACAAATAGTTGATCAATTATCTGTAATATAAACCATTTGTTATTTTTTTTTTATTTCTGCTTATTCCAAAACCACGTACTCTATCACAATAGCTGATTCCAATTGTTTAAAAACAAAAGTAAGCCTAGCATGAAATCGCGGTCGTTTAAACAGGAAATTCGTGCTAAAACTGGGTGAGCATTTCTTATCGAGCGTAAGCACAAATGACAAAAACAAAAACGGTCTAAATTAAAGCAAAGGAAATACTAAAATTCATTCTATCGTAAACGCTTCGTATTATTACAATTACGATTAAAGGAGATATATCTAAAGAAATTAGTCCCAAGTAAAGTATTTGTGGGCTTGCTAATTTATATATCGCAATCCCACTAATACATTACTTGGGACTAATTTCTTTATTTCTATCTCCTTTAATCATAAAATTGCGGGTCTAAGGTCCCGTATACACAAGCCTTTGTTATTTGTTCTGATTGGAAGTTTTTCCATGAAGAAATCACCTTTCTCCGTAAATTTTCTAGCTTTAGCCTTTATCCCTCTAACATTTTTGATAAACTTGTTTACTCGTTTCTCGATAACATATGATGTTCCTAAACTTCCTGTTTATGCTCGGCTTCCCTGCATTGGACCCCTTTCCAATGTTCTTCCCTTTCAGATTAAAACATTTTAAACAAAAACTTTCCACAATGCAAATTTCTTATATCTTTTATTGGCAGTTTTTTTAAGATTAAAGAAAGCATCTCCATGAACTTCAGGTCACACATCGTTTACAAATATAAATGTGTCGACTGTAACGTTGACTATGTAGGTCAAACTTTCCAATAACTAAAGATGCGAGCCTTCAAACACATGGACATTTCCTTTCGAACTAATCTCTCCATCTCTCAACCAGAGAATTTAGCTGTCAGAGATCACTATGACCTCAATACCCTATACCTCTTCAAAAATTCTCCATTTTTTAAAATGCTTCTACAGATGAAGAACTTAAAAATTTGGAATCTTTATATATAAAAACACTTAAACCTACACTTAACATCCATAGGATTTCTTTGGCACTCCTGATTGCCTTAACTAATTGCCTGAATTTCGTGCAAAAACGAACACGATTTCTTATGAGGTTTACTTTTGTTTTGCAAACAATTGGAATTAGATGCTGTGATGGAGCCCGTCGATTTCGGATAAACAGAAATAATTAAAAAATGGTTTATATTGCCAAAAATTTATCAACTATTGTGATGGAGTTTATCGATTTGGAAGAAATTAGATTTAAAGCTGATTTTATTGAATGAAATATTCATCACTTCAAAAAAATGACGGCATGGTAGGCCCTACCACGCCGTCATTTTTTTGTTTGCACCTTTTCGTAAAAACGTGGTAAATTCAGCAATCACAGGAAATAGCAACTTTATAGAATTACGGAAATTCTTTACGTGTGGTAAGCATTTCTTACGATTTTGCGCTAAGTTTAACAAAAACGAACGCAAATTCGAGCATTTCTTACGTTTCGTAAGCACAAATGCAAAAACGAAAACGCCTATATTAACATACAGTAGGTCAGATAGATACGGAAATTATCAGACAAATTGCGAATATATATATATATATATATATATATATATATATAAGAAGAAATACACATATATATATATATATATATATATATATATTATATATATATATATAAATATAAATATATATAAAATATATATATATATATATATATATATATATATATATATATATATATATATATATATATATATATATATATATATATATATATATATATATATATATATATATATATATATATATTAAAAGCAAAATTAGAAAAGAAGAAATTCGAAACTTTAATTTCTAGAAAGGTTAAAGCTCGTTTCTCAAAGTCATCGAGTCATTGAAGAAAATTTTTAAATTCTTTGTCTGATAGCAAGGGGCTGAAAACCCCCTTCTATCAAATCTTGCTTTTCGTGAATGGTGTTGATAAGTTCAAAACCTTTCAACTACCAACACCACTCTGCAGCAATGGGACATGGTACGATATATATATATATATATATATATATATATATATATATATATATATATATATATATATATATATATATATATATATATATATATATATTTATATATATATATATATATATATATATATATATATATATATATATATATATATATATATATATATATATATATATATCGAAATCAATTTAAAGACGCAAAATGTGTGGTATCGGTTAAGGGTATCGGCAAAATTTTACCGATACCGATACCGATACTACTCCTCTCAAAATTCCCGATACCGATACCTCAAAAATCGACCGATACCACCGATACCGATACCGATACCATGGTATCGGTGCATCACTAATATATATATATATATATATATATATATATATATATATATATAATATATATATATATATATATATATATATAAAATATATATATATATATATATATATATATATATATATATATATATATATATATATATATATATATATATATATATATATATATATATATATATATATATATTAACAAAAATAACTATATTCGGTTTATTCACTGAAAAATGTTTGTAAAATAAAAAAAAAACATTTTCGGAAAAACTTGAATCGTTGATAATCGAAAAAAAACTTATCATAAAAATAAAAATGCTATCGATGTATTGATAATTAAGGCGTTTTCGATTTTGCACTTTTGCTAACGAAATTTAGTAAAATGCTAAAGTTGCGTTCGTTTATGTCAATTTTAGCACAAATTTAGTAAAATGCTAACCAAACGTTAGGAATTTCCTAAATTCTGTTAGGTTGCTCTTTCCCGTGCTTACCGAATTTTAGGAAAATGCTAACGAAAAAATGTAAACAAATAAGATTGCGGCGTATTAGTTCGTTGATTTGATGCATGTTTCATTCATGAAATTAGCTTTAAATCTAATTTCTTCCAAATCGATAAACTCCATCACAATAGTTGATCAATTATTTGTAATAAAAACCATTTGTTATTTTTTTTTTATTTTTGTTTATTCCAAAACCACGTGCTCCATTAGAACAGCTGATCAAAATTTTTGTAAACAATCGGTCGATTAGGCCCGAAATTCGTGCTAAAACTGGATTAGCATTTCTTATCCAGCGTTAGCACAAATGCAAAAACGAAAACGGCTTTAATAGAAAAAACTATTGATCGTTTTGATAATCGATAGTTTTTGTGCATCCCTACCTAATATTTAATGGTTGGAATTGTTTGTTGCAGGATATGATTGCTAATAATAGCTCACTTGCAACTTCTAACAAAAACAGGTTGGTTGTGCATGTGAATGAATGTTATTTTTATTTTTTATTTTTTAAAATTCATTGTTGTTTCGTTATATTTTTTATTTCTGTTGTAATTGGAGCCTCACATTAACCATTGGGCCATGCTTAATGAGTTACAATAGCAAGAATTATATTTGGTAGGTTTTTTTTTTGTTCCTTTTTCACTTACAAGTTTAAATTCTAAAACTTTAAAGTAAAGTTCGCAAATTTCGATGAAACTTATTGAAAATGTAGAAATATGTCGTAATTAAAAGAAAAACCGGAGTCCCACCATAAATAATTTTACCAAACAAAATTTCACTTTTAGAATATTTGTCTATGGAAAAAATAATTTTAAAAAAACGCAGTTTCTAATTTTCATGAAACTGACACGAAATATTTAAAATAAGCTGAAAAAAAAATACACCCCCCCCCAAAATAAAAAATAAAATAAAATAATAATAACAATAGAAAAATGAAGAAAGGAGCCTGAAAAATATTTTATAAAGTCTTCAAATTTAATATTTAAGACATAAAACTAAACTTACTGTCACACGCTTTTTGAAACTTTTTTAAAGGTTTATCATAGTGTTGAAGCAATATTTAATTGTTTTACACCCACCCACCCACTGGTCGGCTGGGGCGGAGCCTCCTTGTAGAAAAATGTTTGTGTGCCATGCATTTAGTATCGTGTATTCTAATGTATTTTATTAAATATTTTTTCTAATTAAAAAAATTGTCAAAATTTTCAAAGCCACATTTTAGAGAATTTTAGTTTGTTTTTTTTTTTTGGGGAGAGGGGTGATGTCCGGTGGTTTTCATTAAGATTTTCCATAATTACAACATTTTTGAAATTTTCAGTAATTTTCTTTTAAATTGGCGAAAGGCGCTAGGAATAATAAGGTCCGAAATGAGCGAGAGGATTATATATATATATATATATATATAGCATATATATATATATATATATATATATATATGGAGAAAGGAGATAAAAATAATATATATATAAATATATATATATATTTATATATATATATATATATATATATATATTAGTGATGGGACGATTAATCGTCATCGTCATCGGCAAAATCGGCATATTTTTTTACATCGTCATCGGCAAATTTCGCCGATTATTTTGCCGATTAATTGAACAAATATTAAGAATTTTGAATAATATTAAAACTCAATAATAATAATAATAATAATAATAATAATAATAATAATAATAATAATAATAATAATAATAATAATAATTTATATATATATATATATATATATATATATATATATGAGAGTATATATATATATATATATATATATATATATATATATATATATATATATATATATATATATATATATATATATATATATATATATATATATATATATATATATATATATATATATATATATATATACCCATTTTGCTTATGGTATATGACATTCCAGTGCCCAATGGTTCGCCTTTCTATTATGCAGCGTTCATATTCACACTCATCCTCCAGACAACATATCATACACACATACTTATATCCACACCTCTTCTAGACAACATCTTACAGACATCCCTTTCCCTTATATCCGTAGGGAGAAAAAATTGCCCACATCGTATGTCCTATGTGTCGTAGAATGCGACTAAGGGACCAGTGGTAGTTAGGTTGGCTGCCTACTACCACTTATCTTTTGCCAGGAATGTTAATGCATGCCTCGGAGAAGGTCGTGATCGCAGTAAGCGCCCTTCTATCCTTCGGCGAAAATGTATGAATCGTATCTGTATATGAAATGTCAGAGGAATAAATGTTGAGGAGATGAGGAGAGAGGGGATGGATGTATTTAGAAAGGGCAAATTTGATTTGCTCGCTGTGACTGAAACAAAGATGAAAGGAAACGGTGAAAATGAGTGGTGTGGTGTGAAATGTGTTTGTGTTGTTGTGGAAAGGAATGAGAGGGGGATAGAAGGATTTGCAATTCTGATGAGTGAGTTGTGGTAGAGAGCTATGGTAGATTTTGTGTGTGAGTACTAGAAGTCTAAAGGTTAAATTTAAGTTTGAAAAGGTCAAAATTTGTGTGGTTGCGACATATGATCCATCTGAGGGTAATGTTGAAAAGAGTGCGATTTTCTGGGATAATCTGAATGATGTTTTGGATGGGGGAATAGGAGATTCAGTTCATTTGCCACATATCTGCCCATTCAAGGATTTTTTTACAGTTGTCACCACCACTCACGGGCAGAGCCCTATTCAAGGAGGGGGTGTATTACTCTCAAAAGTTCACCCTCTAGCGAAATTACGCATATGAGCACAGACGCAGGCTTTAAAGTGAGGGGATTAAATTCAGTAGGAAATACAGAAGATGGAAGAGAATTCCACAAAACAGAGGTGGTGGGAAAGAAGGAAGCACCACAGCAAACTAGCCTGGAGTTACCAATGTCAACACAATACTCGTGCGCAGATACAGTACCTATTGTGCTACGAAGGCGTCGTAAAGGTGGTGGTACGCGAGTGATAAGTTCCCTCGAGCACTTGCCGCTGCGGTACCTATAGGATAGAGATAAAGCACCAACATCGCCTCGCAAAGATAGAGGGTCAAGTGAACTGGAAAGTACAGAACAGTTTATAAGCCTTTTGCCGTTGACTCGACCCTATCCAAAAGCCGGGTGAAACCAGAGCCCTCCCAGATATGAGAGCAGTACTCCATACATGGGCGGATGAGACCTTTGTATAGCGGAGCAACTGAGAAAAGGAGGAAAGTCTCACAGTCTAAACAGAACTTCCAGTTCTTTGAGGCCGCCCTAGCAACCGTTGTGGTGTGAGGTTTCCAAGACATTTTTTGTTCATGTTAAGGCCAAGGATGTTTATATTGTCAACAGGAGAGACGACAGAACCGTCGAAAGAGACAGGAAAGTTAGAAGGTATTTTGGGGAAGGAGATTTGTAAAAGTTGGGTTTTTAAAGAATTGAATTTCACAAAGTTATTTCTATCCATCAGCGAGAATAAAATCGGAAAGATTAAGACGAGAGGCAATTCCAGAAGTAAAAGTGGGAGTAGAATTGAAATGAGTTAAAGAATGAAGGGTCGAGTCATCGGCATACGAGTGGATAGAGTTAGATGTGCAGGTGAGAAGATCATTAATGAAAAGTAGGAATAAAGTAGGAGATAAGACAGAACCCTGAGGAACACCACTATTGACAGAAAAAGAAGAAGAAGTCGCCCCATCAACAACAGCCGATATTGAGCGATTTGAAAGAAAGCTAGATATAAGTAAGCAAAGAGAAGGAGGAAACCCAAAGGAGGGGAGCTTGGAGAGCAGTGACGCGTGCCATACTCGGTCAAATGCTTTGGATATGTCAAGCGCCACCACCCAAGTCTCCCCGTAGTTCCTAAGAGCGAAACCATAAATCGGTTAGATAGGAATGTATATCGCCAGTAGACGTCGTGCAACGAGAGCCGTACTGGCGATCGGAGTGAGTTTCCAGATGATCTAAGAAGTGAGTTGAGAAGGATTTCAAAGATCTTAGATAGAATACAAGTGAGAGCTACAGGGCGATAGTTAGAAGGATCAGAGCGGCTTCCTTTTTTCGGAATAGGTTGGACATGTGAGAGCTTCCAACACTGAGGGAGGGAAAGTGCTAGTATTGAGACATAGAGAATATAGTTGAGCGAGGGGCCGAAGAGATTAGCCTTTTCAGTTGGAGAATTAGCAGAACCGTCAGATCGAATAAGAGGAGGAAAGGCAGATTTACAGAAGTTGCTAGAGATGAAAGATTTATCAGTAGGAGAACCAAGGAGGTTAGCGCACTTTCCTTTGATGAAAGCCAGCTTTGCTCGTCGAAGAGTATCCCTGCAACGATTTCTAGCTGAATGAAAATTAGTGAGAGTGATAGGAGAACGAGAATTTTTCCACACCCGATAGGCACTGTCTCTAGCCTGAATGGCCAAAGAATAAGCACGATCGAACCATGGATTATGAGGAAAGAAAGATTTAGTTTTAGAAGGAATGAATGAGGAAAGAAAAATTTATCTGAAGAAGAAATGAACCTGCTCATCCCATCAACGATTACAGCTCCCTCCTTATCTTTTAAATCTTTATACATCCATCATTAATCCTTATTGAGGTAGCCAATTTGCTATCATCTGCAAACTTGGAAACTTACATTTAAGTCCCTGGTCTAAATATTTTATACATGTATGAGGAACAGCCACTTGACCTAAGAAATCGTTACGGACCACAAACATGTCTCCTCATTTCCATTAATAAATACTTTTCATTTTCATTGATTAACTATTATTATTATTATTATTATTATTATTATTATTATTATTATTATTATTATTATTATTATTATTATTATTATTATTATATTATTATTATTATTATTGAGACTTAAGGAATCAAAAATTTTGATCGCTAAAATAATTTCGGGAGGTTGAACCCCTTGACCCCCCTGTCTACAGCCTTATATATATATATATATATATATATATATATATATATATATATATATATATATATATATATATATATATATATATATATATATATATATATATATATATATATATATATATATATATATATATATATATATATGTATATATATATATATATATATATATATATATATATATATATATATATATATATATATATATATATATATATATATATATATATATATATATATATATATATATATATAGGAAAGGTGTATTTCGTGACC
>JABUQX010078920.1:60000-72500 GCA_015478945.1 Trachelipus rathkii
ATTTATATATATAATAGGCCCTGTATGTTTTACGACTCCGTCAGTTTGATTTTTTTTTGTTTTTTTTTAACATATTTGCTAGTTATATAAAAAAAAAAAAAAAAAACCCTAAACAGAGAATTTTCCCAGGGGGTTTGGGAAAAAAAAATGGGGAAACCCCCCCCCCCCAAAAAAATGGAAACAAAAAAAAATTTTCAAAAAAGTTTTTTTTACTTTCAAAAGATGCTATTTACTTTCAAAAGATGCTACTTTTATTTCAAGAATATTCTTTTAAAAATGCTATATCTTGAAAAGTACGACACTTCAGAAAAACAATTACATATTTGAAATCAGCGTATAAAAGCTTATTTTACAAAAATGTAATAAAAAAAAAAACAAAAAAAATATTTTTTTTTCAATAAATGATATTCTTATAAGTACGACATTTACAGAAAACCAATTACATATTTCGATATCTGCGTTTAAGGCTTTTTTGCAAAAGTCGCCAATCTTTTTTTTTTTTAGAAAAAAAAAAATAAAAAAAAACAAAAAAATAATTAGGTGGGCCGAGCCGACGGGGAAGAGGGGGGGACGTTTTCCATACCTCCGTAGGGAGGGGCGGAGGAAACCCGCGTACCCAATACCAAGAGCGGGGGTTCCGGAGACCCTCCCAGGAGGGGGGAAATAGTCCTACCCTTCGTTCCCCGGAAGGCCGAGAGCCCCGGCTCCTGCCATCTTTGCGGTTACCCTTGGGTATTCCTTCGTTTAAGAAAAAAAAAAAAGAAATGTAAAACTGACGTAGTCTAAAACTAACTGGTCTATATATTTTTGATCATTGTCCCGTCACCGTCTTAAATTAGAGACTGTTAGGATGATATATGGCAAGAAATATCTTGGTGGGAAAACAAAAAAAAATCAAATGACGGAGTCCTAAAACATAACAGGTCTTATATTCGTCTTAATTTGCACATATTTATGACGCTTTATTTTATATATAATATATTCTATATATATATTATATATATATATTATATATAATATATAATATAATATTATATATATATATAATATTAATATATATATACTTAATGGGAATAATATATATATATATATATATATATATATATAATATATGATATAATATATATATATATATATATATATATATATATAATATATATATATATATATAATATATATATATATGGGAATTTTGTTTAAAATATCTCGGTATTGGGGCTTTTGAATACATATATCGTAGGGGAGGAGAGAGCGAGAGAGAGAAACTCGTATATTTACACCTTTACGAATTTCAGCTGTTTAAATTCAACCTGTAGTTCAAAACGTGGCATTATTAACACAAATGAAGAAAATATTTATTTGCGATGATAATAATAATGATATATATATAATAAAAGTTAAATTGTATTGTAATGCTTAAGAACTGCAAGTAATTTACTTCGCTTCGGAAGTGACTCGCTTCTCTCAGCACGGTTACTGGAAATGTAGCAGAAGTGACTCAGTTGGAAATATGGAAGGGCCACGGAGTGTGGAAGGAGTTAGCTTACAGCAGTGGTGCCCAACCTTTAGTTTATCGCGAGCAAATTAAGAATTTAAAAATTTTAGGCGAGCCACACATAGGACGACGACCACTAATAATCATTAATTTATTATATAATTATATATATTATATATATATATATATATATATATATATATATATAATATATATATTTTATATATATATATATAATATATATATTATATATATATATAATATATATATAACTATATATATATTATATTTAGATCACCATTCATGGGCAGGGCCCTTTCCAAAGGAGGGGGCAAAAACAAAAAAACAAAAAAAGGATGAAAAGAAAATAACAAAAGGAAAGTAATTCACCTAGTTCCTGTCTAACGCAGTTCTCATGTGGCGTAGACGGAGACTTAAGAGAGCAGGCGAAGATTGAATACTGAAGGGAAAAATTGATGCCGGTAATTAGTTCCACAAAACAGTTGTGGCTGGAAAGAAGGAGGCACCACAACGAGTTATCCGTGAGTCTCCAATATTCACACAATATTCATGTGAGAGTAAGGCTCCTCTGTTTTACGAGGGCGACGCAGTGGCTGAGGAATGTGAGAGGTCAAAGTTGTCTCGAGCAGCGGCCGTTGTAATTACCTATAGAAAAGAAGATTGGGCACCAATATCAGACCGCAGAAAAAAAGAGGGTCAAGGGTTTAGAAAGTAATTGGACAGTTATTAGTCTCTTGCCTTAGCCTCAGCACTATCCCAAAAGGAGGTGGAACCAAGATCCACAACAAATGTGATAACAAGTATTCCCATACAGGGGGAATAGACTCTTATTCAACTGAGTAAGAGCCGAAGAAAAATTTCCTGCAATCTGAGCAGATTCCCAGCTCATTGGATAATGAGGTCTCAAGACAGTCACATCTTAATGTTCATCCAAGAATATTTTATGTTGTTTACAGTTGAGTGACATTAGAGCAGCTGAAAAATACAGAAAAGTAAGAAGGTGTGTTTGAGAAAGTGTAATGTAAATGTTTTAAAGGAGTTGATTTTCACAAAATACGGTTAATCCCACTGGAGAAATCTCCGACCACATCGGCAAGAATTGAATCGGAAAACTGTAGACGAGAGGCAACTCAAGATACAAACGAGGAAGCACATTTGAAATAAGTGGAGGAATGGAGAGTTGACTCAGCAGCCTAAGCGTGAACAGAACCCCGAGGAAAACCACAATTAACAAGAAAGGAGAAAGGAGAAAGGAGAAAAAGGTTGCTCCATCAACATTAGCTGAAATTGAACGATCTGAAAGATAACTAGGCAAGAGTAATCAAAGAGAAGGAGGAAATCCAAGGAAAGGTAGCTTAGAGAGTAGCGATGCGTGTCATACCCTGTCAGAAGCCTTAAATATGTCAAGCTATCACAACAAGAACTACCCATATCTATAATTTCTATAAACTATTTAATTTTTAATAAATCGTGATAAATCTGAATACGCGGAGTCGCGAGCCACATTAGAACGGTAACGACGAGCAACATGTTGCCCGCGGGCTACGGGTTGGGCACCACTGGCTTACAGTATAGTTTGTTTGATTGTTGCCGCCTCCGCCAGTTGTTGGCTGAATGGCTTTTTCTGCTGGACCAGTTGTTTTCCCCCTCCCCCAGAATGTGTATTTTTATGACTGACCATCTTTCTTCAAACGTATTATTATTAATATACTATATTATATATATATATATAAACTAATATATATATATATATATATATATATATATATATATATATATATATATATATATATAATATATATATTATATATATATATATTCTAGGATTTATTATCTGTTTAAAGACTTTCTCAGTTTTGATATTTTTTTTTTATAATTTATTCTAGTATTATATCTAACATCATTTTAGTGGTGTACTGGACATGATTTCAAATAATAAGAGGAGAAGCCTTGTGTACGTTGTACTGCGACTCGTCAGTTTGTGAATTTTTTTTTTAACTAGAGATATCCAGGAATAAACCGCAAAGAGGTGGTCAGGAGTGCGGGGGTCTTCGTCGGCTCCGGGAAGCGAAGGGGTATGGACGTAGTTTTTCCCCCCCGTGCCGGGGATGGCGTCCGGACACGCGGCCCGCGCTTTGGTAATTTGTTGGGGTGTCGCTGGAGGTTCTCAGTGTTCGAGATCGGCTGCTGATGGAAGAGTAAGAGATGCTTGTGACGGCGTTGCATGTTCAGGATGGGGTGCCGAGGCCTTTTGAGTACCTCAGCAATTTGGGATGAGTAAAACCGGTGCTTTAAAACTTACGAAATGTGAAGCGTTTTTTTTGGGACGTGGATGGCTTAGTGGATGAAGCGCCGGTTACTGTTAGACGTCAGCACGCGGAGTCCAGTGTTCGAATCCCGCTGATAAAGAGTAAAATCTTCTGTGACTTATTCATTTAATGGTATGGGGTATGGAAAACGCCCTCCCCTCTGTCCCCCGTCGGCTCGAGCCCCCTAATTTTTTTTTGAACATTTTTGTATAAAGCTATACGCTGATCTCAAATATGTAATTGGTCTTTCTGTAAGTGTCGTACTTTTCGAGATATTTCATTTTTGTTTTTTATTTTTTACATCTTTGTAATAAGCTTTATAATGCCTGATTCCAATATGTAATTGGTTTTCTGTAAGTGTCGTACTACTTTTCGAGATATTTTCCATTTTTTATTTATTTTTTTTACATTTCTGTAGTAAGCTTTTTATGCTGAATTCCAAATATGTAGCTAATTGGTTTTTCTGTAAGTGTCGTACTTTTCGAGATATTTCATTTTTTTAAATATTTTGTTCATATAAATGTGATTTTTAAAAAAATATTTAAAAATATTTCGAACTTTTTGAATATGTTCGTCACCATTTAAATTCTATTGTAGTATCAATACCAGCATAAATGTTTAAATAAAAAACAAACCAAAAAATCAAAACTGACGGAGTCGTAAACATAAACAGGGCTATATATATATATATATATATTATATATATATATATATCAGATTATAGTATATATATATAATATATATATATATATATATATATATATATATATATATAATAAATATACTTACTTTATTTTTACGCCTCCGTCAATTTGTTTTTCTTATTGATATATTCGTTAGTAAATATTGATATAACTGAATTAAGTGGGGAATGAACAGATGAACCTGTTTTAAATATTAAAAGATGTAAATTTTTAAATAGAAATCGTTCTTTTTAAGCATTGTAAGCGTTTTTGGCAGATAGCAACCGACTGTACAGACTCGGAAATAGAAAATTTTCTGTCCTTGTGTTCGAATTCATGCATCGGATCGTAAAAGCATTTATATATATCATATATAATATATATATTATAATAATATAATATATATATAAATATAATATATACTATATATTATAATATAATATATATATAATTATATATATATATATATATATATATATAATATATTATATTTAAGTGATGGGACAATTATGAAATTTTGCCGATGAGGATGACGAAGAGCGATGTAGAAGCAAATTTTCGGCCGATGAACGATGACCGATGAACGAGTTATTGAGAAAAAACTATTTTAAATCTCTCTCTCTCTCTCTTCAGACTCTCTCTCTCTCTCTATATATATATATTATATATATATATATATATATATATATATATATTATATTAATATATACTATATATTAATATATATATATATAATATGATATATATATCATATATACAATTATATTATATACTGTATAAGCCTATACACGAGAATAATGGTTCAACCTCCCAAATTATTTTAAACGGATAAAATTTTTGATTCCTTAAGTCCTCAATAATAATAATAATAAGTAATAATATAATAATAATAATTATAATATAATAAATAATAATACTAATAGTAATAATAATAATAATGATGAATGATAATAATTATCACAATAAACGATGCTTTTAAATACTAATTAGGAAATAAATTCTCTTCTTATAAATAATAATATAATAATAATAATATATAATGAATATAATAATATTAATAATATATAATATGATAGATGATAATGATAATAATAATAATGAATAATATAATAATGATAATAATAAAATTAATAATAATAATAATAATAAATTTAATAATTATTAATAATAATGAATAATTAATAATAATAATAATAATAATAAATAATATAATAGAAAATAAATGAAAGAGGAAATAGTTAAATCAATGAAAATGAAGAAGTAATTTATTAATGGAAATGAGGAGACAAGTTTGTGGTCCGTAACGATTTCTTAGGTCTAGTGGCTGTTCCTCATATATCTATAAAATATTTAGACAGGGACTTTAAATGTAAGGTTTCCAAGTTTGCAGATATAGCAAATTGGGTTATCTCAGTTAGGATTAATGATGGATGTATAAAGATTTCGAAGATTAAGAAGGGAGCTGTAATGTTGATGGATGATGCAGGTCTTCCTTCTTCAGATAAAATGTCTCTGTCCCATGTCATTATCCTTCTTAAACTAAATCTTTCTTTCTCCATAATCCATGGTTCGATCGGGCTTATTCTCTGGCATTCAGGCTAGCGACAGTGCCTATCGAGTGTCGGAAAAATTCTCGTCTCCTATCACTTCTACGCTAGATTTTTTCTCATTCAGCTAGAAATCGTTTGCAGGGATACTCTTCGACGAGGCAAAAGACGGGGCTTGTATCAAAGGAGAAAGTGCGCTACCTCCGGGTTCCCTACTTGACAAGTCTTTCATCCTCTTAGCAAGCTGTCTGATAAATCTGCCTTCCTCCTCTTTATTCGATGCTGATCATTGTGTTTGCTATATTGTTCCGTGCAACTGCAAAGCTAGATCTCTTCGGTCCCCTATGCTCGAAGCTGATTGAGTTCTTTAATGTCTCAATACTAAGCACTTTCCCTCCGCTCTAGGTGTTGGAAGTCTCTCACATGTCCAAATGCTATTGTTCCGAAAAAGGAAGCGGCTGTGATCCTTCCTTAACTATGGCCTGCTACTTCTCCACTTGTTTCTATCTTCTAAGAATCTTTGAAACCCTTTCTCACCGTCATGTCTTGAGTCTGCTGGAAACTCACATTCCGATCGACAGTACTGGCTGCGTCGTGCACTCGAAGTCTACCTGGCGATATACATCTCTATCAAACCGATTTATATTTTTTCGCCTCTTAGGAACTACGGAGACTTGGTGGTGGCGCTTGGACATATCCAAAGATTTGACGAGCTATGGCGCGTCATCTGCTCCCAAGCTTCCCTCCTTTGGGTTTTCCTCCTTCTCTTGCTTACTTATATCTAGCTTTCTTCAAATCGCTCAATATGCTGTTGTTGATGGGGGCGACTTCTTCTTCTTTCTTCAATAGTGGTGTTCCTCAGGTCCTGTCTTATCCTCCTATTAGTGTATCCTACCTTTCATTAATGAGTCTTCTCACATGAGCCTCTAACCTCTATCGTCATCTCGTATTTCCGATGACTCGACCCTTCATTCATTTTAACTCATATCAATTTATACTACCCACTTTATCTTCTGGAATTGGCTCTCTCGTCTTAATCTTTCCGATTTTTATTCTCGCTGATGGATAGAAATAACTATTGTGAAATTGCAATTCTTTAAACCCCCCAACTGTTTAGAAAATCTCTTCTCCAAAATACGTCTTTACCTTACCTGTCTCTTTCGACGGTGTGTCGTCTCTCGCTGTTGACAATTATAAACATGAACAAAAAAATGTCTTGGAAACCTCACATCACAATGGTTGCTAGGCGCGGCCTCAACAGTAACTGAAAGTTCTTTAGAGACGTGAGAATTTCCCTCTTTCTCAATTGGCTCCCTCTATTACAAAGGTCCATCCGCCCTGGTATGGAAGTAATGATGCTATATCTTGGGGGGATCTGGTTTCACCCGCTTTTGGACAGGGTCGAGGTCAAAGGCCAAAAGGTTATAAACTGTTCTGTACTTTCCGTTACTTGACCTCTATCTTTGCAAGGCGATGTTGGTGCTTTAATCTCTATCCTATATTTACCGCAGCGGCAAGTGCTCGAGGGAACTTATCACTCGCGTACCACCACCTTTACGACGCCTTCGTAGCACAATAGGTGCTGTTCTTCGCAGCGAAGTCATTGTGTTGACATTGGTAAAGCTCCAGGGCTAGTTTTTCTGTGGTCTTCTTCTTTCACCACCTCTGTTTTGTGGAATCCTCTTCCATCTTCTGTATTTCCTACTGAATTTAATTCCCTCACTTTAAGCCTGCGTCTGGGCTCATATGCGTAATTTGCGCTTAAGGGTGAACTTTTGAGAGAAATACACCCCCTCCTTGAATAGGGCTTCTCCCGGAGTGGTGGTGACACCTGTAAAAAAAATCCTTGAATGGGCAGTATATGTGGCAAATGAACTGAATCTCCTTATTCCCATCCAAAACATCTTCAGATTATCCCAGAAAATCGTACTCATTTCAACATTACCCTCAGATTGGTCGATATGTCGTAACCATACAAAATTTTGATCTTTCAACTTAAATTTGACCTTTAAGACTTCTAAGTACTTCCCACAAAGATCTAAATAGCTCTCTACACAACCATCAAGAATGCAAATCCTCTATCTTTCCGCTCTCATTCCTTTCCAACAGCGCAACACAAAACATTTACACCACACATCTGCATTTTAACCGTTTTCCTTTTCATCTTTGTTTCAGTCACAGCGAGCAAAATCAAATTTTGCCCTGTCTAAATACATCCATCACCCTCTCTCCTCATCTCCTCAACATTATTCCTCTGACATTTCCATATACAGATACGATTCATGCATTTTCCCGAAGGATAAAAGGGCGCTTACTGCGATCACCACCTTCTCCGAGCATGCATTAGCATTCCTGACAAAAGATAAGTGGATAGTGGAATCACTAACTACCACCGTCCCTTAGTTGCCTTTTACGGCACGCAGGACATACGATGTGGGCAATTTTTTCACCCTACCACGTATGGATATACGGGATAGGGATGTCTGTAAGATGTTCTAGAAGAGGGGTGTGAATATAAGTATGTTTATATGATATGTTGTCTTAAGGATGAGTGTGGATATGAAAAGCGCATAACAAGAAAGGCGAACCAGTTAGCACTTGAATGTCATACCATATCCATAAGCAAAGATGGTGTTATCTATAAATATCTAATATATATATATATATAGTATATATATTATTATTTATATCTATATATATACTATGATAGTATATATATATATATATATTATATATTATAATATATATATATATATAAATATATATATATATATTAGTTAATATATAGCTATATTAAATAAATTTTATTATTATTATATATTATTATTATTATTATTATTATTATTTAATTATTATTATATTATGTATTAATTAACTATTTTAATTGATATTATTATTATTATTATTATTGTATTATTGTTTTATCTTATTATTATATTATTATTATTATTCTTATTATTATTATTATTATAATATTATTACTAGTTTGTAATACTTTTTGGAAAATCTTATATTGTTCTAATTAGATCGGCAAAATATCGGCGTAATTTGCCCGATGACGATGTAAAAAAATATGCCGATTTTGCCGATAACGATGACGATGACGATTAATCGTCCCATCCACTAATAAATATATATATATGATATATATATATATATATATATATATATATATATATTAGTATTGGGACGATGGTATGATAATTTCCGGTGGGAAAAAAGTTTCCGATGCCGTTCCTTTTCATCGTATGTACTATGCCAAAACAATTTCCTATTCTAACAAGAATTCTTTTTTTCCGATTCCAGAATAATTGCACATTTCCCGATTCTTGATACCGATTCATCGTCATATCACACAAACACATACCAACATATATTCACATACCTCTGACTTTGTTATTTAAGATTTAAGTGGAAAAACATTCATAATATATAGTATATTATTATTATTATTATTATTATTATTATTATTATTATTATTATTATTATTATTATTATTATTATTATTATTATTATTATTACGGTATTGCTGATGGTTTTATTACTATTGTAATGAGAGTCAATTTCAAAATTTAATGAGTTAACTTGTTAATTTTAAGTATAGTGCTCATTTTTTTGTTTGATATATATATATATATATATATATATATATATATATATATATATATATATATATATATATATATATATATATATTTTTTTTATATAATATATATATATATATATATATATATATATATATATATATATATATATATATATATATATATATATATATCATACATTGTAAATTTTGCTTGCCTATCGTGTTTAAATGTTTTTTTTTTATTGCACCCTGTAGGGAAGAATTTCTTGAATTTCATTGATTTGTTGTCCCTTTTGAAACTGACACGCGCGTCATGCTTTTATGACAAACAGGTTTAGAGGTGGGTTCTCTTGAAGGAATTGCGATATACAATTTTGATGCTACCTTTATCTTTATAGATTGAATTTCGGATTTATTTATGCTGGAGACATTCATTAAAGGTCGTTGGCGGAAGTTTAGGAAGGAGGGAATGGTTCCTATTTTAATAGTAGATGGGTACGACTGAATTTTCTTTTGGTTATTAGTAGTATTTTTGTTTGTTTGTTAATATAACCATAAATTCCTTCGATATTATGCTGTACTTTGCTCGACTTTCACGGCGAAGACTTTTCCGCCATGGGCTGTCTTTTATCTGCGAGGCCGGAACCTAAACTTAGATATTAGTCAAGGGAAGGCAGATACCAAACATTTATAGAAGCTGTTTTGGATCCATATCTGACCATAGCTATAAAATATATTTAGAACAGGCTCATTATTTATTTCACGCTTGTTTTATGGTTTAGATTACGCTTAAAAGTCTTGATGTGGTTTGTTGTCTGGTAAGGTAGCTGAAAGTTTCTTTGATCATATAGAAGAACTTCCATCAAATTTGAACTGTGATTTGAAGTGTAGTGTGCATACGTGTTATACGTTGCACTGTGTGCAGGATTCCTAATAACACTAATGTAATTTTTGGGATAAATTATAGACCATTCGAAAGAGGAAAGATTTCTTGACAATATTTGTTTTGATGACATATGCAAAAAAGTGTTTAGATTTTGTGTAATTTCTTCCCAAATATCATGAGTCAGTATGTTTAACATTTTTAATCAGCAATTTTTAACAGTGAATTTCTGCTGAACTACAAAAGATTTTTGCAAGCGGATTACAGAAATACTTGCCATAGGCATATGTTTTATGAAATAACTCACAAATAGTAGCAATATATAGAGAAAAAAAAATTTATTTTGATTTTTTTGCTAAGTTTTAACATTTTTTCTTCCATAAAATTTAAAAGTTTTAAAATATTCCAAATGTTGTAATATTTGCATGAATAATACACCACAATGTGGTTCGTTGTATTTCAAGTGAAACCAAAAAGAAAAAATATAAAATAGTGTTGGATTTTTGTTATACCCCGAAATGGACTCAATGTAAAAAGTTTTTAGTAAAATAGTCAAGTTGAACTGTGAGCAGTGGCAAAACAGTTGGGTATACAGCAAATTTATATAAATGAAAAATGTGTATCTTACCAATTTCTAAAAGCTGTGAAAGTTTCATTCCAATCAGATGAATAGTAAAAAATGTTGTATGCCACCAGTTAAATGAATTTTTCTTTTTCTTTTTGGCAACTAAAAGAAAAATCATGTCTTTTTATTATTATATATCCGATTAATACAAAACTTTCAGAGCATATATAATTAGAAAGGATTTACATATTGTGTTAAGATAAATTTTTGTATACCAAACGCTTTTGTGGCCGCTGTTCATGGGAAAACTATAAATTTTAAAGGTTTCCACTGGTACCAGCAAAACCATTAGGCGCACAGAAAATTTATCTAAATAAAAGATGTGCATATCGTCGGGTTATAAAGGCCATAAAAATTTTATTCTTATCAGATGAATAATAAATATGTTGCGTGACACCAATCATTAAAAAAAAATTTGGCAACTCAAAAATAAAAAATCATAAAACTTAATTATTATTTATACGATCAGTTTGAAATTTGCAGAGCGTATATAATTGGGGAAGGTAGACAATTTTTGTTTAGAGAAAATTTTTGTATACCCAACAAATTTGTCTGCTCATAGGAAACATTTCAAAGTTTTCTCGTGATCAGCGGCAAAACTATTGGGCATATAAATATTAATCTAAATAAAATATGTGTATGTCGTCGAGTTATAAAGGCCATATAAATTTCAAATCAAGTAATATTAAAAGATTACACACCACAGTTCCAGTTTTTTTTTTTTCTTAAGAAAAATTATGATAAATTTTTATTTTGTTCAATCAATACGAAACTTTTAGAGAGATCATATACTACTAGGCAGGGTTTCATTTTTGTTTAGATAAATGTTTGGTAAACTCAAGGGGTTTGCCGCTGCATGGGAAACTTTTGAAAATTTGAAATTTCCATGCACAGAGGCAAATTCGTTCTCCAGCTAAAGACTGTTTTGGCTGCAAAAAAATGTGTATCTCCAACTACTTTGTAAGAAGTTTCATGATGATCATAGACAGTAAAAAGGTTAGCAAGGCTAACCTGTTTATATGACTTTTAGGTCGAATACCCCCCATATACATATATTGTGAATAAAATATTTTCACTTGCCGTAGAAATAACCAGACCATTCGAAAGAGCATAAAATTCTACACTAGAGCTAAAACCTAAAAATCATAGAATTGATGATTTCTACCCTCAAAAGTTAGGAAATATCCATACGCATACATAAGTATCATTACAGACTTAGTCAGACAAACATAATACCTTATATTAGCTTTGTGAAAAACAATTTTGCAAGAATTCTCTCACTTAGCTTTCTCTCTGTTTTAAATTGGACAACTGGATCCGGATATTTTTATTTTATATGCAATCCCAAGGA
>JABUQX010078920.1:82500-90000 GCA_015478945.1 Trachelipus rathkii
GAATTTGTTAATTACCTTTCCAAATTTAGTTTACTGTTTATTGTAACTTAATGTTTAAATAGGTTTCATCACCTTGTATCTTGGAAACGAGGCGTTTTCGGTGAAATGTTTATTGACACATATTATCTTATATTTATGCAAGGAATATCATACTGAATTTTTTCGCAATATTAACGATACACCCTGTATATATATATATATATATATATATATATATATATATATATATATATATATATATATATATATATATATATATATATATATATATATATATATATATATATATATATATATATATATATATATATATATATATATATATATATATATATATATATATATATTTATAAGTTCAAAATTCAAAGATTAAACATCCGCATCCGCATCCTCATCTACTTTAAGATCCGCATCCTCATCCTCTTTAAGATCCGCATCCGCAAAGTCAAATTTTGACATCCGGTCCATCACACACACACATATATATATATATATATATATATATATATATATATATATATATATATATATATATATATATATATATATATATATATTAGGGATATACCGATAGTATCGTATCGGTATCGGTATCGGTAGTATCGGCCATTTTTGTTGGTATCGGTATCGGTTAAAATGGCCGATACTTAGCCGATACTTCTTACTTTTTGGGTGAAAAATTATGAGAAACTTTTAGATTCAATAATAAATCTAGTTCGATATAGATAGCTAGTACCAAGTTATGTTTTTTTTTCCTCGATTTCCTTTTTAACTTAGATTTTTAGCGTTTCTCCAACTTGGTCTTTAGCGTAAAATTTACCTATTTGGACAGCCATTATTATAATTTATACAGATTTATCTACTTTTTTAGTTGATCAATAGTATTTTTTTTTTGTACGCAATTTCGTGAGAGCGTGTGAGTGCGTGAGTGTTTTAAACTTTCTGGATTATTCATATTTTAGATCAGTGGTGCCCAACCTTTAATCTATCGCGAGCAAATTAAGAATTTAAAAAAATTAGGCGAGCCACACATAGGACGACGACCACTAATAATCATTAAATATATATATATATATATATATATATATATATATAAATATATATATATATATATATATATATATATATATATATAATTTATATATATATATATATATATATATATATATATATATATATATATATATATATATATATATATATATATATATATATATATATATATATATATATATATATATATATATATATATATATATATATATATATACAAATATATGTATATATATATATATATAAATATATATATTATATATATATATATATATATATATATATATATATATATATATATATATATATATATATATATATATATATATATATATATATACAATGTCTCATTCACAGGCAGGGGCCCTTTTCAAAGGAGGGGAAAAAAAAAAAAAAAAAGAATGAAAAGAAAAAAACAAAAAGGAAAGTAAATTCACCCAGTCCCTTGTCTAACGCAATTCCCTCAGGTGGGCGCAGACGCGAGACTTAAAGAGAGGAAGATTGAATACTGCAGGAAAAATGGATGAAGGCAATTAGTTCAACAAAACAGATGTGGCTGGAAAGAAGGAGGCACCACAACGAGTAAACCTTGAGTCTCCAATATTCACACAATACTCATGTGAGAGTAAGGCACCTCTTGTTTTACGAGGGCGACGCAGTGGTTGAGGAATGTGAGAGGTCAATTGTCTCGAGCACCTGCCGTTGTAATACCTATAGAAAAGAGATTGGGCACCAATATCACCTCGCAGAGAAAGAGGGTCAAGGGAATTAGAAAGTATTGGACAGTTTATTAGTCTCTTAGCCTTAGCCTCAACACTATCCAAAAGGAGGGTGGAACCGGATCCACCCCAAATGTGATAACAGTATTCCATACAGGGGCGAATAAGACTCTTATATAACTGGAGTAACTGAGCAGAAGAAAAATTCACGCAATCTGAACAGAATTCCCAGCTTCATTGAGACCATTTTAGCACCCGATTTGATATGAGGTCTCCAAGACAATTCACTATTTATGTTCAGTCCAAGAATATTTATGTTGTTTACAGGTGAGACATTAGAGCCGTCGAAGGGGATAGGAAAGTTGGGAGGTGTTTTAGAGAGGGAGATATGAAGAAGTTGAGTTTTTAAAGAGTTGAATTTCACAAGAATGCGGTTAGCCCACTGAGAAATCCCGACCACATCGGCAAGAATTGAATCGGAAAACTGTAGACGAGAGGCAACTCTAGATACAAACGAGGGAGCACATTTGAAATGAGTGGAGGAATGGAGAGTTGACTCAGCAGCATAAGAGTGAACAGAGTTAGAAGTCCAGCTAAGAAGACCGTTAAAGAAAAGTAGGAATAAAGGTGGAGATAAAACAGAACCCTGAGGAACACCACAATTAACAAGAAAGGAGAAAGAGGTTGCTCCATCAACAAGAGCTGAAATGGAACGATCTGAAAGAAAACTAGACAAGAGTAAGCAAAGCGAAGGAGGAAATCCAAAGGAAGGTAGCTTAGAGAGTAGCGATGCGTGTCATACCCTGTCAAAAGCCTTAGATATGTCAGCGCTACCACAAAAACTCCCCATAGTCCCTAAGGGCAGAAGACCATAGATCAAAGATATATATATATATATATATATATATATATATATATATATATATATATATATATATATATATATTTTATATATATATATATATTTATATATATATATATAATATATATATATATATATATATATATATATATATATATATATATATATATATATTTCTAAAACTATTTAATTTTTAATAAACGTGATAAATCTGAATACGCGAGTCGCGAGCCACATTAGAACGGTACGCGAGCAACATGTTGCCCGCGAGCTACGGGTTGGGCACCACTGTTTTAGATATTTGCTGTAAATAGGGTTTTATCGTTTTAAAATTTAGGTTTTAGCGTACGAATAAATTTTCCTCATTTCTCCTTTGGTTTTTGTCTATTTGTTTCTGTCTGGGGTTTTTTTTTTTTTTTGTGATTGCGTGTGCGTGTGCGTGTATGATAGCAGATTTGCACAGGCGTGGCTTTCTTTTGACTTTACCAACATCAATGGCTTGCACTCTAACTCTGCATCCATGGAATACTACCTCTCTAACTCTAAACCTAATTTTATGCTCTTGTCTGAGACCCAGATGGCTAAGAATTCATCCTTCAACTCGTTTAATATATCCAACTATAACTTATTTTATAATTTCCGTTTGAAGGGTGGAGTATGTGCCTATGTAAATATAAACATTCCTATAACACGTCTCGAGAATCTCGAATCTCCTAACTTCGATGTTCTGTGGCTTAAAATCTTTCTTCCTTCTACTACAATATTCTTATGCTTCTGCTACTGTTCTCCTAACAGAACAGATTTTCATGCCTTTTTGATTACCTTACTACTTCTCACGAGACTGTTATATCTTCTCATCCAAATACTGAGGTCCTCTATTTAGGGGATTTCAATACACAAAACTGAATTGTTGGGTTCCTCTCGTACTGATTTAGTTGGGAGGAAGCCGAATCATTCAGTATTCTCAACGATCTGGAGCAACTGATTAAATAACCTACACACATTCCGGATTCTTGAACACACTTGACCTATGTTTCACCACTAGTCCTTCTCTTTATAAATACACCACCTTCGCTCCTATCGGTAAATCTGACCACAACCTTATATCACTTAATTTTAATACTTTCTCTCCAACATCTCCATCCTGCCCTATGCGTTTTTTCTGGCACTTTGATCGGGCCGATTGGGGGCATTGCGTTGCTTCTACGCTAACTATAATTGAAGTGACTGCTTTGACTCTTAAGACGCTTCAGATTCTGCCGATAAAGTGGGAACTGTAATTGTTAATGGGATGAGCAGGTTCATTCCTTCTTGGACTAAATCTTTTTCTCCTCAAAATCCATGGTTCAATCGTGCTTGTTCCCTGGCCATTCAGGCTAGAGACAATGCTTATCGGGTGTGGAAAAATTCTCGTTCTCCTATCACTCTTGTCAATTTTCATTCAGCTAGAAATCGTTGCAGGGATACTCTTCGACGAGCAAAGCGGACTTTCATTAAACGAAAATGCGCTGACTCCTTGGTTCTCCTACTGACAAATCTCTCTGGCCAAAAACATCTCTAACAACTTCTGTAAATCATCCTTTCCTCCTCTTATTCGCTCTGATGATTCTGTTGTTAATACTCCAACTGAAAAGGCCAATCATCTCTTTGGCCTCCTATTTTCCTCTAATTCAACCCTGGACGATTCTGGTATTCCTCTTCCTCCTTCTTCTCCTCTCAGGTGTCCTATGCCTTAACCTGTCTTCAGTGATCAGGTGCATGGAGCTCCCTGAAATCTATGAACATTAGGAAGGCGGGTGGTAGGGAAAGCGTTAGATCTGTGAGGAGTGTGCTTCGTGCTGACCCCACCTCGTTCAACTATATTCTCTATGCCTCAATACTAGCACTTTCCCTCAGTGTTGGAAGCGCGCATATGTCCAACCTATTCCGAAAAAATGATGCTGCTCTGATCCTTCTAACTATCGCCCTATAGCTCTCACTTGTATTCTTTCTAAGATCTTTGAAACCCTTCTCAACTCTCACTTCTTAGATCATCTGGAATCTCTTTCCCTTCTTTCTGATTACCAGTACGGCTTTCGGTGCTCGAGATCTACTGGCGATATACTTTCCTATTTAACAGATTTATGGTTTTCCGCCCTTAGGAACTACGGGAAGACTTGTGTGGTGGCGCTTGACATATCCAAAGCATTTGACCGGGTATGGCACGCGTCACTGCTCTCCAAGCTCCCCTCCTTTGGGTTTCCTTCTTCTCTTTGCTTACTTATGTCTAGCTTTCTTTCAAATCGCTCAATGTTGGCTGTTGTTGATGGGGCGACTTCTTCTTTTTCTGTCAATAGTGGTGTTCCTCAGGGTTCTGTTTTATCTCCTACTTTATTCCTGCTTTTCATCAATGATCTTCTCACCTGCATATCTAACTCTATCCACTCATATGTCGATGACTTGACCCTTCATTCTTCAACTCATATCAATTCTGCTCCTTCTTTTACTTCTAGAATTGCCTCTCGTCTTAATCTTTCTGATTCTATTCTCGCTGATCTGGATAGAATTTCAGGGTTGGGTCGTCTCAAGCTTGTGAAATTTAATTCTTTAAAAACCCAACTTCTACAAATCTCTCTCTAAGACACTTAACTTTCTATCTCTTTCGACGGTTCTCTCGTCTCTCCTGTTGACAATATAAACATCCTTGGCCTTAACATAAACAAAAAAATGTTTTGAAAACCTCAAATCACAGTGGTTGCTAGGGCGGCCTCAAAGAAACTGGGAGTTCTGTTTAGAGTGCGAGACTTTTTTTCCTCTTCTCAGTTACTCCAGCTATACAAGGGTCTCATCCGCCCTTGTATGGAGTACTGCTCTCATATCTTGGGGGGCGGGGGCTCTGGTTTCATCCGGCTTTTGGATAGGGTCGAGTCAAAGGCCAAAAGACTTATAAACTGTCCTGTACTTTCTAGTTCACTTGACCCTTTATATTTGCGGCGCGATGTTGGTGCTTTATCTCTTTTCTATAGGTACTGTAGAGGCAAGTGCTCGAGGGAACTATCCACTCGCGTACCACCACCTTTACGACGCCCTCGTAGCACAAGGGGTGCTGTGTCGGCACATGAGTTTTGTGTTGATGTTAGGTGTTGATGTTAGTAACTCCAGACTGGTTCGCTGCGGTGCTTCTTTCTTTCCTGCCACCTCTGTTCTGTGGAATTCTCTTCCATCATCTGTGTTTCCTACTCAATTTAATTTCCCTCACTTTAAAGCCTGCGTCTGTGCTCATCTGCGTAATTTGCGTTAGATGGATTTTTGAGGCGTTTAACACCCACTCCTTGAATAGGGTTCTGCCCGTGAGCGGCGGTGACAACTGTAAAAAAATAAATAAATAAAAGGTTCTAATAAGGAATTCCTTAAGCTAGCTGAAACCCCACAAGAATGACACCTCCGACGGTGAACCACTTCTAGAATGCATTAAAATAGCATAACCGAGGAGCTTGCTCGCTTGACAAAAAAAAAAAAAAATAAAGAGACAGAGAAGTGGAAGCCGCCTTATCTGCAACCCCTGGCAACAGAACAGCACTGATAGTGACGATGGTGGCTTTTCAGCAAATAAACCTACTGAAGATGAGGATTTGGATATGTTAGACTTTGATAAGTTCATGGCCGAAATTGCATTGACATCTCATTCACCTTCAAAGGAATCACACCAAGGAACCTCATCGTAAAAACTGAAGAGACAGTCATCAAGGAGCAAAGATAATTCAAATTTGCAGTCTGTGAAAGAGGAGATGAGGCTCTACGAAAACATGAGATGCTGCCTACAGCATGAAAATGGGCCAAGGTTTTCATTATTATCAGTGCTTGCAGGCAAATAATTATCAGCACCTCCTTCATCAGTCGAGAGAGAGCGTATTTATAGTGTAGGTAGGAATGTAAACACCCCAAAAAGGAACAGTCTCTCACCAGATACTAGTGAAAGCTTAATGTTTTTGCATCACAATTTGTGAATTTTTGAATTTGAGTATTGAATGATATCTATCTTAAAGGAGTATTTTATTATGTCATGTTTGAGTAATAGCGTTTTTTTATTTTAACTTTCATTATTTTTATTCTTTATATTGTAGCTAGTTAAAGAATCTTCTTGTAAATTGTAATCATGTTAAAACTTACTTGAAAATGGAAATGGAATATTTTTTGAATAAACACAAACATAAAAAAGTTATTAATATTATATTTGCATTTATTATTCCTTTAAGATACTATTTTAATTTATAAAATAAATATACTTGGGCACAACCAAATATGAAATATAAATGACTAAGTATTGTTTGTACAGGGAATGCAATCTTGAGTTGCCTAGCAGTGCACAAATGTTCTATCTTATTACTGTGTATTTATTATATTAATTAAAGTATCAGTATCAGTATCAGTATCGGTATCGGCACCTAAAAAAATAGAGTATCGGTATCAGTATCGGTATCAGCCTCTTTTCTAGTTATAGTATATATATATATATATATATATATATATATATATATATATATATATATATATATATATATATATATATATATATATATATATATATATATATATATATATATATATATATATATATATACTATATATATATATATATATATTAGAGGTGTAGCGGATATCCGCATCATTTTTCTCTATCCGCATCCGCATGAATTTTTTTGCGGATAGCGGATAGTATTCATTTATGAATTATGAGACTAAATGTTCCTCAACTTTCTGTAACGCAAGATGTTCAGACTCGTTGGAATAGTAGTTGGTACATACATGGGAGAAATAAATGAAGCTGTCTTCCCTTATGCTTCGAACAAACACAAAGGTGAAAGGCCTGACAGGTGATGATAATAC
>JABUQX010078921.1:0-7500 GCA_015478945.1 Trachelipus rathkii
TAGAGAGATATGCCTTTTGATATGAAGGAATAGAGTTATAGGTCTGAAACTTGAATATACTGTATTATATGGATAAGGACGAATTCCGTGTAAATTTTCAAGTCTGTAGATGTATATAGAGGGTGGTCACCCCCGATGGTGGACACCGATATTGCGCTTACGCCTTTGTTGCTGATCATGCGTGGGTGAGTTTAGCCTGAAGCGAGCTTTGGGCGAACCGCCATTGAGGTCAAATCAGACGAAAGTCTGTTTGACCGAAGACACAGACAGAGCGCGGCGTGCGCATACGACATGCCATTATGTATTTCATGTATTAGTCGAAGATTATTGATTTCCGAAGGAAATTGTAATCTGATCGAAAAACGATCCCTGTAAGGGATTCTTTTTTTACGCACTCCGACTTCGGATTCCGCCGTGGCCGCGTCTCTTCGCATCCGGTTTTGACGCCGACGTTGAGAGCCTGCCTGCCTCCGACTCCGAAGTTATCGTATCGTGCTAAAATTTGGAGAGTGGTTAGAGGGTAAGGTAACCTCAGTGTATACGAAGTTACGCCTGCCGTGGGTCCCCGAAGGGGACCCCCCCCTCAAACATTAACTATGATGTAGAAGCTGAAATTTGTGAGGACGCAGGAGTAATTCTAGAAAATACTTGGTATTGGAAATTCAAGGAGTGGCTCCGGCACCGGTGGAGCCACTGCGAATGCTTAGGTTAACAGAAACATTCGTAAACAACAATGTTGTGTCTTATAAGGGTTATTCGATGTCAATAGATCTCGAATATGATGTTAAAGTCCCTAGGGGTCCTAGGACCTCCATTAAGGGGGGTCCCGACTGAAAAAAAGAGCACAGAGTGCAAAAAACAAAGGAAGAATGAAGAGGATGAAAGATGAATAAAGAGGAAGAAGAATAGGAAAGGTGGAAGAAGAATTGAGGAAGAGAGTAGAAGGGACAAAGCTTGCAACTGGTGCTGCTCCGGGTGGCGGTGCCGAATTTATTAATAATTTGGTAATGATTCAATATTGTTCCTTTTATGTTATTGGGTCTGTAGATTATCGAAAATAATGTTTTCAGAACCATCAAGAAATTAAAATTTTATTTTTTTTATTTATAACTACAAATTAACGTTTTTATCATCCTAAGCATAAATCACTAATAATAAACACCATTCAAGCCCATCCCAGCCACCCTCCTCACCATCTGTGGATCTATTGATCTATTGATTAAGGTCACATTTTGAGTATCATTTTTGATAAACATAACAATAAAATCAAGTTTTTTAAACAAATCATAACCAATATATGCTGACGTAACAAAGTTTTCGCATTAATAAAGCTTACTTAGTATCATCTGAACTAAGAAAAAAATATAATGTACAGCAACAAACCTAACACATCTTAAGCAGGAATAAACAGTCAACGTTAACAAAGATCCACACCTAACATCAGTAAAGTAACATCCAAAAACTTAACTTATTCACACTTAGTCAAGCGTATCTCTAACATAACAATGTTAATTTTACATTAACATGGTAATATTTAACAAAAATTTACCATAACCTTGTGTAGATTATCATACAGACTCAACAATAAGTATGCTAACGGTAACAAAGTTTTTCCTATTAAATAGATGCTAACATGAATGTAACATGAACCAAGAATATAATATACAACGACAAACCTGATACATCTTAAACAAGAATAAACAAGAATAAATGGTTAACATTAACCAAGGTCCAAACTTATCAACAGTAAAAGTAACTAACAAGACTCACAAAAACATAATCCATTCATACTTTATCAACCAAATCTCCAACATAGTAATATTTAACAAAAAAATTTACCATAACCTTACCTAACCATCATAATACCTAATGGGTAAAGACAAACAAAGTAAAGTTTTACTCTCTGTAAAGCTAAACTATGAGCTAACGTACTTAGACACCAACAACCCAGACGAATAAACAGCTTCCATCATCAATGTTAGTCAATAAATCGAACATACGAGGGAAGTAAAACAAGTTTTCATGTGTAGTCTTTTTCATTTTTATATACATATAATTTTCATTGAAAAAAGCGTTATATGTACATAAAACATATATATATATACATACCAAAAAAATATAATTTATTTAAATATTGTATTTCATCTGAATTCAGCGAACTAGGGTAAGTTCTATATATCTCTCTAAAGATTCAACATCCTTTGAAAGGATGTAAGTATAAATGCCTTCAGCTGCACTAAACCATTTTTCGGCGTATTTTGATTCAGCAGCACTCATTCTCTCATACAAGAGAGAAGTAAACTCATCCATGTTGATAGTTATTAACGCATTCCTGTATACTGCATTATAGGGGAAACCGCATGTTTCGGTGTAAATATCATAGATTACACCATGGGCTATACGTATTAAGTCCTCAAGTATGTCAACATCGTTAAGATGTGATGTTAATTCGTTTTTTATTTTAAGCAATGCTGTAATATTTTCAGATGTTCGAACTGTGAAACCTATACATGTACGCATGAAGGTCACACAGTCGATGGGTTTCCAATAGTTGCGTACATCAAGGGTTTTAATATTGTCACACGATGAGAACACAACGTCTATTCTATTATCACCTCTCACACTGTCACCTCTGATAGATATTTCACTACTCATCGATCCATTGGATAACATACCCTTATCCTCTAGCCATGCAGCAGTGATGTCGATAATCTTGAGGAATCCATCAGCACAAACGAATAAAGGTCTATTATTTGACCCTCTGGCAGGAATACAAGCAATGTATCGGTATCCATCCGGTTGACGATTAAATATAAACGACACATTGTTGGGAATAACGAAACTCCTTGTGAAGATATCAACAACAGGTGTAGAGATGTGGGGAGATGTCATCGTACCAGTACAGCGAAAAAATGTCCTACTGAAGGAAATCGTATGCGTAAACAACCCTTATAGGTAATGAGATTCTTTCTTTCAGCCAATCAGAAGAAAGTAAACAAGAATACAATGCACGAACGAACCATATCAGTTCAAAAGGTATATATTCTCGTTAGACAAAAACAACAACAATAACAATAAACAGGTTCACTATGGTAATATATGTATACAAAGGAGATCTATACAGTCAAATTGACATGAAATGAGCTTATCCAAAACAAAAAACAAAACAAAAACAATAATAATAATAATAATAATCAATGTTCATCACATACATATAGTTTTTACATAGGCTTAAGATCTAAAAACGCTAAATCTTTACATTGAAAACCAATCATTTTCGTCGTTATATCTAATATATTTTTTCACTTCATCGATACCATCATTGAGTACATATGTTAAAAGTTCACGTTCAGACACTAAAATATGTTTACTCGATAGATCCTTGTGGTAAGCACTTTCGGTCCATTGTTTTCTAAATAGATAGATGAGTTTCTGTACCTCTATAGAATTTAAGAAGCGTTCAATGATAGTCTCAGAATCATCAACCAGCGTTTTCTTGAATGAACAATATTCCTGATACAACATGTAATGCGCAACAGTTACATAATCAGACAGCATTTCCGATTTCTTAGTTTGCGTTATTACCATCCTACAAACCTCCGACAGATATTTTAACGGTTTTAATCCAGAAATATAGATTCTACGAGCCGTAGGTTTAAATACACCTGTGTCATTACACATCTTCCATACTCGAACCTCCAATCGGTGTTGTGAAATTATACCCTTAGAAAAAGAGATAGTAAGATGACTAACTTTATGACATCCTCTTCTAGCAATAATCGTTTCCGGTGATTCTACTAAAACGTTGGTAGAGTCAGAGTACTCCTTAACCCATTCTGCAGCATGACGACATATACAGAGTAGTTCATCTGTACTCATAAAAATACGTTTGTTACTGCGGTATACAGTGTTAATACATGTGAAAAAACATCAGAATCACCATCGGGGTTTCTTTTAATATAAGATTGAACCCCACACTTCTGGATCGTTGATGTACCTTTGTAATATATCTTTTGTATAGGGGTTATTTTGTTAAGACGTCTGCATATTGTTCACTAATAAATAGAACAACTTTTAAAGCCGAGCACAAAACCCTCCTAATGCTTTCAAGTCCACAACGATTATGACGTTAAAACAAGCATCATGAGAAAAGATATTATAAAATTAAGGATACAAACACAAGCCTAACAGGAAGGCTAAACCTGTTTTACATTCACTTTTAGGCCTTACGCTCCGTTCGTTTTATGTTGTATTTCATGTTCATTCAAACGCTATCGACAATTGGGCAAAACTAAATAACGCTGAATTGGACCGTAAGAATCATAGCATAGTCTAACTTACGATAATACAGTTCAGGTTAACAAGTTCCGTTACTCATCTCGTAAAGTAACTAACCCAATTCTTAATAAACTCAACCTACCCGATCCCTTTTCGAACTTAAAGCAATTACTTTCAATTCCGAGGCCCTACGCCTGCATACTTACCATTAGGGACTGCCTTTATCTTTATACAAAAGCTCTCCCAAAGGCGCTCACTCATCAACATAATCTCATTCTTTATGATACATAACCGAACAATTTTATCCTGACCATAGCAAAAATAAGTTCTTTGAATAAAATATCACAGTAAAACGTATAATAGTTTTACTGATGTTAAAACAGTAAATCAGTAAAGTCATAAATCAAACACCCAACCCTGCAGTCCATTCCCGTCCCATCCGACAGTTCTCTATTGATCCTATTGGATAAGTCATATTTCGAGTATCATTTTGGACAATGACATAACATAAAAATAATGTTCTTTATATACTAACTCTACGAATATATGCCTTAACCAACAAAAGTTTAGAATCATTAAAAGGCCTAACAATATCATATAATCGCGACTAGGAAATAGTGTACAAATGCATAACCTAACATACCTCATATGAATAATCAGCTAACATCCTGAAAAATTCCCTACTGATCAAGGTAAAGTAGCTAACAGGTCATACAATACTCGATATGTTCCCACTTTTCGAGCATATTAGCAACAGGTAAAGCCGTAATCTAACATCCCTTAACAAAGTGACCAATCTATCAAAGATACCACCATCTTGAACTATGAATTGACACTATCTTCATCAGAGTGTCCCTCATTTCGAGTATAACATCATTTGACCTGTGAATAAACGTAGACATTAGCAAAAGTCTTACGAATAAACAGTTTTCATTAACCAAGAGTATCTAAAGCAGCACATTACCTTCCAAGAGAAATCCCAGGAGGATGCGCCCCCTGAAAGGGTGTGAATCCTGCGAGGGGGATCACCCCGAAGGGGTGTAAGCGGGCTTTGGGCCTCAGCCCGAAGGGCTGAGGCCTTACCCCTCCTTCGGAGGGGTAAAGCCCGCTTACACCCCTTCGGGGTGATCCCCCTCGCAGGATTCACACCCTTTCAAGGGGCTCATCCTCTTGGGTTTTTCTGGAAGTAATGTTTTGCTTTAGATACTCTTGGTAAATGAAAACTGTTTATTCGTAAGTTTTGCTAAATCGTCTACTTTATTCACAGTCAAGATGATGTTATACTCGAAATGAGGGACACTCTGATGAAGATAGTGTCAATTCATAGTTTCAAGATGGTGTATCTTGATAATTGACACTTTGTTAAGGATTTTGTAGATATACGGCTTACCTTTGCTATATCTCGAAAAGTGGACATTCGATGTTTGTAATGACCTGTGTAGCTTACTTACCTTGAGCAGTGGGAAATTTTTTTCAGGGTTAGCTTGATTATTCATACGTGAGGTATGTTATGGTTTGCATTTGTACACTATATTCCTAGTCGCGATTATGATTTGTTAGCTTTACTGAGTCTAAAACTTGTGTTGGTTAAGCATATATTCGTAGTTAGTATGATAAGAACTTATGTTATGTATGTTGTCAGAAATGATATCTCGTAATATGACTGAATCAATAGTGTCAATAGATCAACAAGCGTTTATGGACGGGTAGGGGACTGCAGGGTTGGGTGTTTGTTTACTGATTTACCTGATTTACTGTTTTAAATATCAGTAAACTAATTATGCTTTACTGTGAATTTATTCAGAAAAGCTTATTTTATGCTATTCAGTGATAAATTGTTCGGTTTATGTATCATAAAAGGATGAGAAATATGTCAATGCGTGAGCGCCTTTGGGAGAGCTTTTGTATAAAGATAAAGGCATCCCTAATGATAAGTATGCAGGGTGAGCCTCGGGATTTGAAGGTATTGCGTAATGTTTCGAAAAGGGATCGGGGTAGGTTGAGTTTTAAGAATGGTGTTAGTTATTTACCGTAGATGAGTAACGAACTTTGTTAATGAAAACTGTTTATTCGTAAGTTAGATATGCTATGTTCTTAGGTCCAATTAGCGTTTATTAGTTTGCCCAATGTGATAGCGTTGAATGAAACATGAAATACAAACATAAAACGAACGGAGCGTAAGGCCTAAAAGTGAATGTAAAACAGGTTTAGCCTTCCTGTTAGGCTTGTGTTTGTATCCTTAATTTTATAATATCTTTTCTCATGATGCTTGTTTTAACGTCATAATCGTTGTGGACTTGAAAGCATTAGGAGGTTGTGCTCCGTTAAAAAGTGTTCTATTTTCATTAAGTGAACAATATGCAGCGTCTTAACAGATATACCCCTATACAAAAGATTATACAAAGGGTAATCAAGATCCCAGGGTGTGGGGTTTCAATCTTATATAAAAGAAACCCCGATGGTTCTGATTTTTTCACATGTATTAATCAATCTGTATACCGCAGTAACAAACGTATTTTTATGAGTACAGATGAACTACTCTGTATATGTCGTCATGCTGCAGAATGGGTTAAGGAGTACTCTGACTCTACCAACGTTTTAGTAGAATCACCGGAAACGATTATTGCTAGAAGAGGATGTCATAAAGTTAGTCATCTTACTATCTCTTTTTCTAAGGGTATAATTTCACAACATCGATTTCTTAGTCGAGATGATACTAAGTAAGCTTTATTAATGCGAAAACTTTGTTACGTCAGCATATATTGGTTGATGTTTGTATAAAAAACTTGATTTTATGTTATGTTATACAAAAAGTGATACTCAATAATGTGACTTAATCAATAGATCAATAAGATCACAGATGGTGAGGAGGGTGGGCTGGATAGGGCTTGAATGTGTTTGATTAGTGATTTAACTGCTTTAGGGGTATGTATAAAAACGTAAATGTTGTATAGTTTATAGAACATAAATAAGAATAAATAAATGTTTATTCTGATGGTTCTGAAATCATATTTCGATAATCACAGACCAATAACAATGTTAGGTTAGGGTGCTGTGTTGGTGGGGCAGGCTTAGCCTAGGGTATGTTGTTGTGTCTGAGTTGAGGTTAGCGGGGTCGAGAATTTGTGGTGTTGTGTTAGTATAGGTATATCGTGGTGCGATCCTGATGTGGGTCGGCCTTTGATGTCATGTGTTGCAGCTTCGTGGTTGCAGCTGTCCACG
>JABUQX010078921.1:15000-17500 GCA_015478945.1 Trachelipus rathkii
TATATATATATATATTATATATTAATAAATTGGAAACCATAATTCTACACAGGAACACTTCAAAAGTCCATTTGATATAATATCGTGCCAGAATCGATACTTTTTGGAAAATTTTTACTTGTATATCTTTAATTTATACTTAAAATAAATATAAATTGAGAAAGTGAAGACAAATGTAATTGTACAATTGAAACAATATTAAAAACAAAATTCCCGTGCTTTAATGTTAAGGCGAAAATGCCAGAAAAAAACACCTTTTAAAAAGGTGTAGGCCTATTCCGACCCTTGGCAAATTCGCAAGCAAAAACATTCTTTCGCAAATTCAATGTCGTCAGTACGAGAAATCCACTTGGCTAACGAATGTCCTTTATCATGAAAGGAATTGCTTTGCTGGCCGTTAGAATAATATTTAATAATGAATTAGGAACGTGGAATAGATTTAATAGTAATAGATTTATTTAATCAAGAAAATAGACAGAATAGAATTCAACATATATAATATAATATATACTAATATATATATAAATATATATAATATATATATATATATATATATATATATATATGATATATATAATATATAATATATTATAATATATATATTATATTAATATAAATATATATATAAGATCTATATATATATATAATATATATATTATAATATATATATATTATATATATATAGATATATATATCTATATATATATAATATATTATATATATATATATAATAACAATATATAATAATATATATATGATATATATATATAGTATATATATATAATATATAAATATATATATATATAATATTATTATATATATATATATATATAATATATTATATAATATATATATATATTATAATATATATTAATATATATATATAATATTAATATATATATGCTCGAATTGTTTCCCAATGACGCTAGCCGCCACAATCGGCTACTGATCATATAATATATATATATATTATACATATATAAAATATATATTATATATATATAATATATATATATAATATATATATATTATATATAAAATATTATATATATATATAATATACAGCAATAGCTAAATTATTTATTATTGTTAAAAAATAATTTAAATAACTTCTGAAATAAAAAAATCACTACAAATACATTCTTACATATTAATAAATTGAAAAAATTTGAGAAATATTAACATTAAATTACTACCCCCCCCCCTAACAAAAAAAAGAAGGGACAAATACCCAAGTAGAGACTGTTAAAAAAAATAAATATATCAAATAAATATATTAAATAATAAATAAATATATATATATAATATATTATATATTAAATATAATATGATATAATATAATATAATATAATATTATTATATAATATATATATATATCTATATTATATATAAATATTATAATATATATTATATATATATATATATATATATATATATATATTAATAATAAATACAAAAAGGAACATTGCCCTCGTCTTAGGAACAGCAAATTCTTAAATTTTAAAGAGCTCGACAAAAATCTTATATGGTAGTTTTCGTAATGCTCTCAATGGCTGTATACACCAGATAAAAGAGTCATGTTTGGTTAGATTATTTCTTGAAACAAAACAATTAGTTACCATTTTATTTTTTGAAAACATAAGGTGATGATGAGTATAATAGGTCCTTAAGATTATTTTCGTAGTAAGAAAGAAAAGTTTTATCTTTATCGAATTTGAAACAAAAAATAAGTATAATTTTGTAACTCGTAAGAAATTTATTAGATTGATTAAATCCGTTTAAATGTTTTAGGAAATATACTAATTATTGTTTAATTTAAGTGTTATTTCAACAAAAATTGTATACTCTGAACTCAAAAAATGTCTGGAACATAGTTTTTCTTCAAGTTAATATATAAAAAAAACAAATCAAAGATCTAGGAACAATGCTCAAATTAGACATTTTAGAGCTCGAAAAAGCTGCGGTTTCCCTTCTATTTAATGCAATTCGATTGAAAGTTAAGAAAATTATGTTAAAATTCAAATTCGTATAATTTTCATCAAGCTCCATAAGAACACCCCCTAAAATCCTAACGTTCCCTTGCTAAAATAAAGTTTTTCATGGATGGAAAAAAGCTTCCAAATATCAATCCACTATAAATATGATACAATGATTAGAGTGATTGTTAATTCTGAAAAAATAGCTGTTAATTAATGTGTTTCTTTTTCTTCGTTTACACTGACTACGACCTTTCGAATTTAATTCGAAACAACCTCCTAGTCAGTGGTTACCACCGAATAATAAGGCTCTTGCAAGCATTGAAATTGAAGGGCTGGGTTGCTAGCCCAGTAATCATCATCTGCATCATCTCCAATTAAAGGTGCATCACCCTGTCAGTGGAACGAGCTTCTGATATCATCTTAACTTTAAACTACTCTTTCCTTATTGTGCCTTTCACCTGAAAGAGTGAAATTGCAGTAACATCTGACTATCAACCAAAGGACCTATGTATATCCTTGTA
>JABUQX010078921.1:32500-37951 GCA_015478945.1 Trachelipus rathkii
AGGGTCGAGTCAAAGGACAAAAAGGCTTATAAACTGTTCTGTACTTTCTAGTTCACTTGACCCTCTATTTTTGGGGCGCCATGTCGGTGCTTTATCTCTTTTCTATAGGTACCGTAGCGGCAAGTGCTCGAGGGAACTTTCCACTCGCGTACCACCACCTTTACGACGCCCACGAAGCACCAGGGTGCTGTGTCGGCAACAATGAGTTTTTGTGTTTGATATTATAACGTCAGACTTGTTTCACTGCGGTGCTTCCTTCTTTACTGCCACATCTGTCCTGTGGAATTCTCTTCTATCTTCTGTGTTTCCTACTCAATTTAATCTCCCTCGATTTAAAGCCTGCGTCTGTGCTCATCTGCGGAATTTGCGTTAGATGAATATTTGAGACGTTCAACACCCCCTCCTTGATGGGGCTCGTGTCAAGTGTAAAAAAAAACAAAAAAATGTATTAATGCGGTTCTTAATGTATTTACACATTTAAATAAGAATGAAGTGAACACTATTTAATTCTTCCTTATTATAAATTTGTTAAATTTATTAAAATAATAGAAATTTTTAAAATATACTTTTTCAATTTTAATCGTCATCGTCAAAATTTACTATAATCGTCAGCGTCGTCGTCATCGTCAAAAATTCTTAATCGATCAATCAATAATAAAAGATTCTAATAAGGAAATCCTTAAGCTAGCTGAAATCCCACAAGAATGGCATCCCCGACGGTGAACCACTTCTAGAATGCATTTAAATAGCATAACCAAGGAGCTTGCTCGCGTGACAAAAAAAAGATTCACAGAAGTGGAAGTCGCCTATCAGCACCCCTGGCAACAGCATAATAGTGACGATGGGTGGCTTTTCAAGCAAATTAAAATGCTACTGAAGTATGCAGAGGATTATGGTATGTTAGACTATTGATAAGTTCATGACCGAAATTTGTATTGACATCTCATTCACCTTAAGGAATTCACAACCAAGGAACTTATCGAAAAACTAAAGAGACATTCATCAAGGAGCAAAGATAATTTTAATTTGCAATCTGTGAAAGAGGAGATGAGGCTGTGCGAAAACATAGAGATGCTGCCAACAGAAGAGAATCCTTTCATATGGTGGCATGAAAATGGGCCATTATTATCAGTGCTTGTAAGCAGATACTAGTCGAGCGCCAGATACTAGTGAAAGCTTAATGTTTTTGCATCACAATTTGAGAATTTTTGAATTTGAGTATTGAATGATATCTATCTTTATCTTAAAGGAGTATATTATTATTATGTCAAGTTTGATAATATCGTTTTTTTATTTTGTCTTTTCAGCTGATTAAATGAGGTATTTTCTTTCATAATTTTTATTCTTTATATTGTAGCTAGTTAAAGAATCTTCTTGTAAATTGTAATCATGTTAAAACATAAAACCTAGTAGCTAAACTTTGTTAATACTTACTGGAAAATGGAAAGGGAATATTTTTTTAATAAACACGAACAGAAAAAAGTTATTAATATTATATTTGCATTTATTATTCCTTAAAGATACTATTTTAATTTATAAAATAAATATATTTTGGAACAACCAATATGAAAATAACCACTTGGTAGTTTGTTGTAGCTAGCAACACGTTTCTTCCTGTGTGGCTAGCAGTACACACAATGTTCTATTCTTCATTACTGTGTATTTATTACATTAATTAAAGTATCGGTATCGGTATCGGTATCGGCTCCTAAAAAAATAGAGTATCGATATCGGTATCGGCCTCTTTTATGGTATCGGTACATCTCTAATATATATATATATATATATATATAATATATTATATATATATGCCTGTAAAATTTTTTGTATATAATATATATTATATATATATATTATTATATATAATATATATATATGTGTGTGTGTGTGTGTGTGTGTGTGTGTTTGTATGTGTGCATGTGTGTGTGTGTTTATGTGCGCGCTCGCTCGTGTGTTTCAGCTATTGATTTTTTCTAGGAAACTTGAGCTTCATAATGAAAAGGAAGACGAGGAAAATATATCTCAACTTCTACTCCATTAATTAATATGTTCAGACCATTTCTGGTCTCTCTGACCCATCTCAGCTAAAATGATATAATATTAACATTCAATTAAATTTATAATACATAGATTTTAGTAAAAGTTTAATATAATTTGACAGGGGGTGATGAAGCTTTGTTAATGTACGAGCCACAAATGATAAAGTTTATTCATACGTTTTTACATACACATTTTGTTACAATAGTTTTATCTAAATGTTAAGGAATGCATATTAAATGCAATAATATTTATTCATGTGTGCAGTTTTTAAACTGCTAATTTGGATTGGTTTTAGTAATAAAAAATAATACATTTAAAAATATTTTAATCAGATTTTCACCTTACAAAATTAGTCTTATTATTATTATTATTATTATTATTATTATTATTATTATTATTATTATTATTATTATTATTATTATTATTATTATTATTATTATTATTATTATTATTATTATTACATTTTTATGACAAAAATACAATACTGCAAATATCAGCCTATTAAACTATTTACTGCTATTGTGCTCTCGTGGGTTTCCATCTTGACTGCATGTCGTTTAAAATCTGGCTTATATGTTGTCAGAATTGTACGATACAGCTCCATCTTGCGTAGGTTGGTAAGAATTGCACGATGGTTCGACTTCACAAACTTCATTACAGAGTTTGTTGTGCTGAAAATTGATCTAAAATGCATGCCAGTTTACTTTAGTTCAGGATATTATATTTGTGGAACTTGCTTCCAAAACTCAATTGACTCAATTGTAGACTGGGATTCGTGGATTATCTTTAGACCCTGGTCCTGCTGTAATTCTATTAGTTCCGTTGCGACACAGGGATGATTCAGTAATCAGAGGTTCGGGAATTGGACAGCCATCAATGACCACATCAACCGTGATGTATCTTAGAGATACCCTCTCTGTAGTGTGACGTAAAACATCTGTCTGTACTATTAATTGTTGAAGTTTTGTGTTATTTGGATCTATCACTGTAACAACCTCAGATATATTCTTCTTAATAAATTTGTTGAAGCCATCTTCCTTCACAAAGTTTTCACAGGCACTTTAAAGAAAATTTATACCTGAATTGTACCAGCTTTGTCTGTACAGTTCAACATCTGCTCTTATACTGAACTTCCTTCCGTAGGTATCGCAACTACTCTTTATATAGTTGCAGTTGGATTTGGGTTTCGAATACTGTAGAATTTTCCACGAGTCGCATAGTAAAGTTTAAAGAGCCGCATGTGACCCTCGAGCCGGGGCTTAGCTATCCTTGTAATATGTAATGATCATATATAAAATTATAAAACAATGTAAAATAAAAATTTTAGCAAAATAATAATATAATAATAATAATATATAATAATAATAATAATATAATAATAATAATAATAATACATAATAATAATATAAAATAATAATATAATAATAATAATAATAATATAATAATAATAATAATAATAATAATAATAAATAATAGCCATAATTTTTATTCGGTAATTTCCTCACAATTCCCAATTCACATAACTTAACCTTTCGTCTGTGTGTCTTGTTATTTTAAAAAAAATCCTTTGTATTAATAAAATAATAATAATAAATAATAATAAATAATAATAATAATAATAATAATAGTAATAATAATAATAAAATAATAAAATAATAAAATATAATAAAAATAATAATAATAATAATAATAATAATAATAATAATAATAATAATAATAATAATAATAATAATAATAATAATAATAATAATAATAATAATAATAATAAATAATAGCAATAACAATAATATTATTAATAATAATAATATAATATAAATAATAATAATAATAATAATAATAATAATATAATAATATAATAATAAATAATAATATAATAATAATAATAATAATAAATCCAAATTATAATAATAAACATGAACAAGTATTTGAGAAGCCGACATTTCTTATGAGTACATCTACAGAATAAAAATATATAATAAAAATATCAAATAATAATAATAAAAGTAATAATGATAACAATAACAACAAAAACACAATAATAATAATAATAATAATAATAATAATAATAATACTAGATAATAATCATAATATATAATAATAATATAATAATAATACATAATAATAATAATAATAATATAATAATAATTATATAATTATATAATAATATATAATAATTATAATAATAATTATAATAAATAATAATAATAATAATAATAATAATAATATAATAATAATAATAATAATAATAATAATAATAATAATAATAATAATAATAATAATAATAATAATAATAATAATAATAATAATAATAATAATAATAATAATAATAATAATAATAATAATAATAATAATATTAATAATAATAATAATATTTATATAATAATAATAATAATAATATAATCATAATAATAATAATAATAATAATAATAATAATAATAATAATAATAATAATAATAATATTAATAATAATAATAATAATATGATTCGACTGTCATCGAGTGTGGACGCGGTGGAAACCAGAAGGGAGACAAGAAATAGAAACAACAGCAGGAAGACCCCAGAAGAATGTTGAAGGTCTGAAAGGATTGCACACTGGATAGAGGATTGTAAATCAGAGAAGGAAACTACTAAATGAGTACTTTGTGGATTGCGTTTTGAGAAGAGAGTTTGAAGTTTCATATCTATAGTAAAGAAAAATTTATGTTAGAGATTCATAATTTCAAAAATTTTAAGTATTTATTTCAAAATTATTTTCACATAAAATCCGAGATGGAGGAGCAACAATTATTTGGACAACATTTCTTTTAATTAATTGTTTTGAATGAAATAAAAAATTAAAAATGAAAAAGAAAAGAAATTTGAAACTTTAAATATTAGGAAAAGTGAAGCTGCGTTTTTCGAAGTCGTCGGGTCATAGGAAGAAAATTCACAATTCTCTTCGTCTGATAGCAAGGGGCTGAAAACCCCCTTCTATCTTTTGTTTCTTTTCGTGAATGGTGGTGATAAGTTTAAAGTCTTATACGATCCACATATCAAGTATAAATATTTCTGTGTTGATGTTAAATAAATAAATAAATAAAATAATAATAATAAATAATATAATAATAATAATAATAATAATAATAATAATAATAATAATAATAATAATAATAATAATAATAATAATAATAATAATAATAATAACAATAACAATAACAATAATAATAAAATGATAAAATGATGATGATAATAATAATAATAATAATAATAATAATAAAATCTTAGATTCAATAATAATAATAAAAAAAAAAAAAATAATAATAAATAATAATAATAATAATAATAATAATAATAATAATAATAATAATAATAATAATAATAATAATAATAATAATATAATAATAATAATAATAATAATACACAATAATATAA
>JABUQX010078922.1:0-26569 GCA_015478945.1 Trachelipus rathkii
TTATTCACTTATTATTATTATTATTATTATGTCTATATAATTATTATTTAATATATTTATTATTATAATTTTATAATATTTATTTTATTATTTATTATTATTTATATTATTTATTTGATTATTAGTTATTATTATCTATTATATTATATTTATATTATTAATGTTATTATTATATTTATATTATTATCATTTAATTATATTATTTATTAATTTTAATTATTAATAATATATACTATTAATTATTATTAACTTATTAATAATTATTATTATTATTAATTATTATATATTATTATTATATATTTATATTTAATTATTTAATATTAATTATAAATAATTACTAGTACAATTATTATTTAGTTACAATTATATATTATTATATAATTATTTAAATATTTTATAATTATTATTTGTATAATAATTATTTTATATTATTTTTATTATTAATTTTATTTTACTATATTATTATTTTAATAATTTTATATTTAATTATCATATTTTATTATTTATCTATAATTAACTATAATATTTTTATTTTTATTATATTATTATTATTTTATTTATTAATTTAAATTATACCAAAAATATTTAATTATTATAAAGTTATAAATTTAAATATTTACAATTATTATAATATAATAAATTATTATTTATTTAATCAATATCTATATTATTATTATCATTATTATTATTATTGTTATTTATTAATATTTAAGTTATAGTATATTATTATTATTTGTAATTTAAATTTACATAACAATTAGTATTTACATATTCTATTATATTATCTATTATAATTATGTATTATTATTATCCTATTCCTTATTTATTATTTATATTGATTATTTTAATTATAATTCTTCCTCAGTATTAAGGAACTGATACCCATTATTTCTCTTTTATATTTAATATACTTTAGGATGGAATTTAGATTACTAACTTTAATTAATTTTAATTATTATCTATTTATAATTATTATTATATTATTATTTATCTTATTTTATTATTATTATTTCATCATTATCCTATTATTATTATTAATATATTAAGATTATTTATAAAAATAATCTAGCCTTTACTTAAAAATGTATCCTATTATTATATATAATATTTATGCTATGTTTAACTTCATTAATCATTTACTATTACTTAATTATATAAATAATATTTATAACCAATACTTATTAATAATATGTATTTATATATTAAATTCATCTATTAATTTGATATTTATTATTTATTTATATATAGTATACCAGATTGAAACGGCGTCACTTCATCATATACGGGATAACTGCTTTTGGGCGACACTGGTTAAATTGGATATATGTAAAAATTTCATTAATATATATATCAATAACATATATTTATTATTATTATATAAGTTAATTATTATCAGAATTGTGTATAATATTTATTAATAACATGGTTTCTTTATGTAAATTAAACTGAATTTGAATTTTATTATATATTTATATAATTTATTATTACTAAATATTAAAAAATTCTATCCTTTTTTAACTAAGAATAGTTTATTACTTATCAAAAATTTAAATATATTATATTATCTTTTTATTCTCTAATTTCGTTAATTGAAAATCTTTTGATCATTTATTTTATAACTAATGTTAATTTCCTGAGGATATACTTATTAATTTTATTATTGGGCTTCCAATTGGATTACGTAAAAACGTATATATATTATATATATATTTATATACTTATTTATAATTATATATATATATATATACTTATATATATACCGTATATAAGCCCTTTATTCATCTCTATTATTTATTTTATTATTATTTATTTAATGTACTGTTAAAAGAAAATCTGAATTATGCATATATTTATATATTTTTATAGTGAAAGAGTAAAAGTATTTTTGAGAATTTTGGTAAAAGTATTAACTTGAATTATGAATTTTTATTAAATTATGTAAAGGAAAAATCAATTTTTATTACTTTAAAACTTGCAGTTATTACACTTCGCTTTTTATTTAACTTATTCAAAATACTACGATTGTAATGAAACTTTTTAATTAAAAATAATATGATGAGAACTCGTAATGATCTAGAATTTGTAATTCTAAAGGATTTTTTTTTATAAATTAACTTCATTTACTGTGATTTCATTTAGAATGATTAAAAAGGAGATCACAGTATAAAACAAACACACGAAGAAAAAAAATAATATACATATTAAATAAAATAAGACTAGAGAGTATAATTTTATATATTGATATGAAATATATATATTATATAATAATAAGAAACTATTATTATATAATTAAATTCTTAGTTATGGCTTGGGATAAATAATAATTTTTTTTTAAACTTATAGTGATAACGGTATGGTATAAAATGGAGCTAAATAAATTACATTTAATGGATCGGCTAAGGGGGGATATAATAATATCAGAAATAAGAAGAGAATTTTATATTTATTTTAAAAATAATATTATAATGTTAGAAGTTTCATTTTAGTATTGAATAGAATTGCAAGTTATATTTATTATGTTTATTAAAGTAGTGTGAGATATTTATTATTTTTTTGCGAGTTTATTATTAAATAAATTATGTTAGCTTTGTAGTTGATAATTAAGTATTATTCAATATAAATAGTTTATTAGGCAGTGGGTTGGCATAAAAACTATATTTTTAAAAAGACAAGTGTTTTTAGTTTTTTTTTTGATATTTTCACCTAAAGCCAAATAAAAATAATATATACAAATAATATATTCCTTTTCTTATTCCTCAAGTAATACAATATATGACTGCAATTATCATATTAATATAACATCTGATATTAGTATTTAAAATTTTTTGATTAATAAGTATTATTAAAGTATTATTATTTGATATATAATACAAAAAATTATTAGCCATAGGTAATACTCTTGAAATTCAAAGAAAACTAGGAAATTGAATGGTGAGACTGAATAGTTCCTAGAATTTATCTAATAGCATAACCAGCAAAAGTATAAATATATGATTATAAATATTAATTCATATTAATTGAAATATTTTAATAATATATTTAGCTATATTAATTAACGTCAAAATAATAAACTTATTCCTTATCTTAGAAATAAATAATCAGTTGTATATACTAAGCATGAGGTATCATTTGACCCATAATTTTTTTCTACAAATATTCAAAGTTAACATAGGTTTATATGTAATTTAACTTTTATTTTACCGTTTTTGAAGGTATGGATCTTACTGATTGTAGATATATAAAAAGGTAAATTTTTATTTCCCCTCTACTTCTCCTATAAACATATACTATACTATATATATTATATAATATCCCTATATATTCCCTATACTATTTAAACGCCGTTTAACCTCACTATCACCCCCTACCCTTATTTGATTTGGTCAGCTAATTAAGACTAATTCGATCACAATAATGAATACAATGGTAATTATATCATGTATCTATATGACAACATCAAGAACTATTGAAAGAAATTAAACTTAAATTTATATCTAATATTAAAATGACAATGTGAGCACAAAAAGAATTATAAAATATATTATAATAATCAAATAGTTTATATTTAATAGCTAAACAACTGTCATTTTACAAGTGTATAAATTGATTAACTTTGTTGAATTATGATACCATAGCCTTATGAAACCTATAATTGTGATTACTCCCCAGCCATATTCTACAAAAGAAATCACTAGTAGGTCCAACTTTCCTATGTGAAACACAACTATAGTGAGTCATAATATATAATAATATTATATATATATAATATATAATGACCTATTATTTATACTTGAATATTTATATACAATACCTGCTACTATATATATTATATATATATATATATATAATATAGTATAACCTATATATATACGTATATATTATATATATATATTATATATATATATATATATTATATAATATATAATATATTATATTATAATATTATATAATATATATAATAATAATATATTATATATTTATAATATAATTATTATATTATATATATTATATTTATATATTTTAATATAATATAAATATATATACTTAATATAAATATATGATATATTATATATACATATATTATTAATATTATTTAATATATTATAATATATTTATAATATATATATATTATATATATATACCGTGAGAGTATAGTATTACTATTGAAGTATATATAGTATTATATATATATTATATATATCATATATTAATTATATATATATATATATATATTTAATATATTATAAATTATTATAATTATATATTATATTAATATATTAATAATATATATATATTTAATAATAATATTAATTATTATAATTATATAATTTATATATAATATATTTAATATTATTATATTAAGAATATATTATATATTTTATATATAATAATATATATTATTAATTATATATAATAATTATATTATGATGAGTGGCCAAGTAATAAAAAGTATTAAGAGTTCCAAATGACATCATAAAAAATATATCACAAGACAATTACTCTTTTCAACATTGAATTTTCGAGATATTGATGCATGTGTACAATACAAATCACATTGAATTTTTGAAATTATATATATTATTATGAAAAACAACTAGATAATAAAAGTTTTAACATTCATATAGGTCAATTTTTTCATTTTTTGTTATTCATCACAGGTAATGGTTGTCCTCATTGAAAATGTTCCCTTTATTGAACTCCGTGGAGAAACACCAGACTGCAGCACATGTATATCAATTACGATGAGGGTTTTTTCTTTTTGAAAGATGTTTGTATAAGAGACACAAATAAATCATAATAGTAAGAGAATGTGACTAGGCTCTGCGAAGGTTTCGTTCATGTGCGAGCGCACATTATGCCTAACGTTTGTTCCTTCGATCTCCTATACAATATATAAATTCATGCAGAAAGAGAGTTGCGCTCAATACTGTGAAGTAAACAGCCACCATGCCACAAGTGAGAGATGTTAATCCGCATTGGGCCAAACCACTATTAATTACGCATAACACACGTCAACAAAGTAGGAAGCTATAGGATCGGTCAAAAATTGCGCGCGTGCGCGACTGCGCTTGGAGGTATGGCGCCTTGAGGCAACCCCTAAGGAAAGACTGCACGTTTGTTTGATGCCTTATAATAACTATATAGCTTGAAGTGATTCGAGAGCGCTCTAAGTTGATTTCCACGCCAGGACTCTTCTGAACCTATTAAGGATTTGCTACTTCTATGTTGAGCATTCAACAGATGGTTCAATAATAGATTTTTGCGCCACGAGAGAACAAAACTTTTGGGTATATTTATACGGTTTTGACCTCTTTTGAGCGTTAGTGAGTGTTACAGAAAACCTGTTGAACTTTACCATTATTTAATTTTTATTCTTATTAATACTATTTAAATCTGCGACGAAGCGAGTACATTATGTCCTGGAGGACAGCATATGTTTAGGCGATTTATTAATCAATCATTATTATTATCATTTTTTCATTATCGTTTCTCTTTATAATTCGAACTTAGTACTTATTTAAATCAACAAAATTTTCCAATACAGTTTCCTTTAATTCATGTGCCGTCATTTTTATTTGGCTCACTTTCTTTTAATAATAATGGTAATAATATAATAATAAAATAACTTAACTTTGTATTGAATTAGAGAGAGTAAAAAATGAGGATTACTATTGAATAAGAAATAATAATCACAGACACATTATCATTAAATATACAAAGACCTGTCATATCTGAATCCTGGAGCGCTTTCAAGGGGAAGCAGTTCCAAGAACCTAGGCCATTCAAGAGGTGAGGTCAGACGGGTTTGCACCAGGCTTAGGTCGGGACAAGTCAGTCGTGAGCCCCGCTACGACGCGGACGCGCCCTGAGCTTTAACAAAGATATCATTAACAACGTCCAGCTGGAAGAAAAAACTATTTATTAATTATCATTATATCATACTATTCATAATTACTGTATACATAAATTCAATTAAATTTAAGTAACATTTGAATAATAGCTTTTTTTAAATTTTTACTATAAGAGAGAGGTCTCCTCTTTAAATTCTTGCTGTCGAGTTTGGAAAGCTCTAAACCTTCTGGAATTTAATATTTGGAGCAATAATATATATTTTTTTTCCCTAATTTGAAAGAATGATTTTATTTTATTTATATTTATTAATTAACAATAGCATTATACATAAAATAGAGGAAATGGTGAAATCATAAAATAAATTATATGTTAATGAAATGAAAAATTAACAATATATTTAAATTATTTAAAATATTCATATAATTAAATAATTCATAATATTAAAATAAGGAAACTAAGTAAATAATAGAAACCAATATTGAGAATTTTCAAATTTTGGTATTAAATTAAATAATATATTAATGTGTAAGTATTTTTAAGAAAGAAAAATCAGGACACTTCAATAAAATTGATATATTATATAATAATATCCTCAAAATATGTATTACAATATACATATAACTAGAAGTATGCACTTTGGTCAATAAATGCGGAGTTTATTCAGAAAACATATTAGGCATAAAGAATGAATATAAACAATGTTGTTATTATCGTTAACGTCCTAGTGCAATATAGATAATTACTCATTATATGAACTGATAAGTATAACTTATATCCATATTATATTTTATTATCTATTTATTAGTTCACTTACTTCAGATATACATATGCACGGTACACCTGTAGGAAGGATTTTATGTGGGATATTTAGTTATTTTAAAAAAATAAAATTTATTTTAGACATATTTAATGAAATAATGAAATAATTCGCTGAGAATTCATTATCATTTTTAAATCATTATTTAAAGAAACATTTTGGTAAATGTAATAGTTTAGATGTAAAAGATTAATAGGATCAATTATTTATTTTTCAGAAGAAGTAAATATAAATTCAAAAACTAACTAAAAATAGATTATTAATTATTTTTTTTGTTAATATATATAAATCAATGTATAATGGCAACAATTATGTGAGGTCCATGTTTGATTTTCTACAAACATTACTAGTTTGTAGATATTCTTTAAGAGAATGTATTTGAGTGAATATAATAATAATAAATTAGAGAAATAAAATGATCCTGACCTATCATATTAGATATCCCATAGTACCAATAGGAGTAGGATAAAAATGAATTTTACTTTCAATTTACTATCTAATAATTTAATGTTTTAAGTATTCAAATAATATAGAGTATATTCCATTGATGTGAAGCTAAAAGTAACATATATATTAATTAATAGTATATTAATAATATTATATATATATATAATAATATATATAGTATATATATTAATATAATATATATATTAAATATTATATATATATATATATATAATATATAATATATATTTTCATCTTCATATGCATTATACGAGGTAGGAAATATGTAGGAGAATGAAAAAGAAATAAAGTAGAAGAAAACTATATAATAAAATAAGAGAATAATAAGGACGAAAACTACACGGTCTATAGATAGCACTAGACGATATTAAATGTTTCTATATCTACCTATATAATGATATAATTATAATATAAAAGGTAGACCAATTTTTCATTTTGACAAATGTGTTATGAGTGTTCAGGAAGGTTATCAAATCAAAAAACAAGAATAATATTTATTTCTAAATCAAGTGTACCAGAAAAAATTATGGGTTATCAAACTAATGGTTGTAACAGGTTTGGGAGTTGTTTTCAATTATTTCCACGGACATAAAAAGTCTGGCAGCGGTAATATATCAAATTTAACTTACACTTAAAACATTTAGAGAGAGACTTCACTAAAAAACATTCTCTCGAGTAAACAATTGTACTTTTAAACTATAGGCATAAAATATTTGAAAACCTTTAGGGAGAATTTATTTTTTTTAGAAGGATTTTTTTTTATTTAGGGGAAATTTTTTTTATCTATCGAGAAAATATTTCTTTGGGGGAAAAAGATAAATAAAAAGTTAAGGAAAATGAATTGATAAAAAATTAAGGATTTATATCTATATTGGACAAAATATAAGAGTCTTCATATAGGGATACCTTCTTCTTTATTATGCATTTTTAGAACGAATTATACGAAAATAATTTTTAGATAAAGATGAAATTACTGACTAGGGTAAAAAATCAAAATAACAATATAATATTAGGCAATAATTATTTGGACAAAAATGAAGAAAATAATTACATAGAATAAAATTTAACTAAAAAATAAAAAAATAATAAAAAGTGATGTCTATGAGAGTAATAGTAATAGTATAGTAATGATTATGTCTGAGAGTGATCACTAAATGAATATGTAAATAGAAGGTAACTCGAGAGTTAACAGTCACACAGTTGGTAATGAATATGAATATAATAATATAATTTATCTTTTAGAGCATTTAAAATTAAATTTTAGTATGATAGGCTTGTACAAATCTCAATTACTCTCGACTAAATATATATTTAAATTCATAATCTAAATGGCAAACTCAGCCCGAGAGGGGCTAAGGCGGAAGTATTTCTTGCATCAGTAATATATTTGGTTATATTGGCAAGAGACAGAGGTGGTAGCTCTTGAGACCATTTGATCAAACCAAACGTCATTGGTACAATGAGGTGGGCCCCTCCGAGATTTAGCTAAAGTTCTACTTATATATTATTATTTGTGATGAACTGGGCTCAAATCATCAAGACCCCATTATGTTCACACAACTGCTTGCGGACAACTTGAAATATATAGCTTAAAATAGGATTTTAATTAAGAGCAATAAAAGGTTGCCTCCCAAACTCCACTTAAAAATAATAATACATGAATTGCCATCAATATAAATGAATGAAATCAATGACGCATCGTTAACTAGCTTTGTATTGGAAAAAGGCCATGATAATAGTAAAAGCTATTATTAGTATCTTTAAAAAATATATTTTATATATATTTATCTATATTCATATCTATCACGTTACTCAAAAAACTCAATTTTAAAAATTTATCTCAAAATTGCAATGAGAAAGTTTTATTCTCAATTCTGAGAAACAGTAACTGTAATCTTTTAGGGTCCTATATTTTGGCTGACTTAAACAAAATCTGCGGCAACTTTGCTACACTTGAACCAATTTACATGGTGACTCTGTATCAATTTTCTTCGTTATAGCTATTTATTTTTAACATGCAAGGGAAATTCCCATTTAATAAACTATCTTTGGAGATATTCAATATTAACAATTTTGTGGCTTTTAAAGGCTGACACTGTCCCAACTTATATAATTTTTAAACTACCATTTTTGCCTTGTATACAATAATTTTGAGGGTGTATGACAAATAGATACTAGAACTTATATAAAAAATGGTAGGTGTGGGAAGATTATCTTTAAATAATAATATATATTATATAGTATGATATATATTATATATATATATTATATAATAGTTATTAATATCTATTAATATATATATATATATATATATATATAATAATATATATATATAATCGGAAAAATAATTGGAATCTATATTAGTTTTTACATATTACATACTATAATATATTATATTAATATTAATATATATTAATTATATATTAATATATAATATATTAATATAATATTAATTATATATATATACATATTAATGATATATAATCAGGGGCGTATATATCACTATTAATAGTGTAGAAGGCTCAAGGGTTAGTATAGCTCCTTTATCCTTATATCACATATTTTATTTAGTGAAAATACTTTTATTTTAATTGAAGATATATATAAATTAATATGGGAAAATGTTAACTATTTAAAATTATAGTTTAAAATTTTTATTATGAAAAGTTAGATAAAATAAAAGGATTACGAATATTCTAAAATAAATTTAAATAAGAAATATAAATCAACTGCCTTTTAAGGTGATATTATATAGATAACAATTTATATATAAATTAATCTCGGAATTTGTATCTGATAGCTAGATTGCAAATTTTACTAACTATAGATAAGCTTTCTACTAGATCGTAAAAAATGATGTTTCATTTCACTCATCAATCTCAATCATTACTATACACCATATCATGGAAACTACGTTAGAAATCATGTATGCAGTTACGATTCAGTTTTTTTACTATCTTTTATCCTATTACTAATTATTATCAGTGGCGGCACTACCATAGGGACATACTTTATTTTATCACTATGTCATTTTTCTTTAATAGAAATACTAACATACTTAAAATTTGAAATTTAGAAAAGTATTTACAACTATCGTTTTTTGTTTCAAATATCTTTTTTCATTTTTTTTGTTTAAACACATACTACAATTATTAGTGTTATTTTTGTCAAAATATAAAAAGAAAAAAGAAATTTTAATTTTGATTAATTGAGAAGATGGATTAATCATTAAAGTCATATATAATTACACATTTTCAATGATCGATGCAGTATTGATAATATCAGACACACCCATGAGGTTGCCTTGATAAATCTTTAAATTTTTATTTTTTTTGTGCATTAAGCCCCATTGAGATTACTGCCTTCCCTTTTTCATTTAATTAATATATGTTAGTGAAAATTCTTAAAAATGAATATTGTATATAAATGGCAATTTGGTATTTGAGAAGTGCTACTGCCAGTACAAAAAGTTATTATTATTATTATTATAAATAAAAACCATAATAAGGTTTGTTTGTTAGATTTACGACAAACGAAAATCTCATGGGTAAGGACTTAGGTTGCGAGTCGAATTTACACATTTCATGTAATTCAAATTATTTTCAGTTTGTTTCATATATTTTAAGTATTTAAAAAAGATCATATTTCTACTTATTTAAAGTTAGTATCGAAAAATAATTGAGATAAAAATTATTCAGTTTTAAATAAATTAAAATTTACAGAGGATAGAGAGAGAGAGAGTATATCCACACACGTATGCATATATATATGAGAATACAAAACAGATAAGTAATCCGAATCCTATCCTTTCATTCACAAATTATCCTTTCTTTGTTTCATAACTCAGAGGAATTTTATTTATTATATATATAATATATAATAAATTAAAGTTTTTATATTTAGAGGTATATATATACCGTATATAATTATTTAATGTCAGGATGATTGAAATTAGGTATATATTATATATATAATAATATATATATATATATATTATTATATAATATATATATATTATTATTACTATTATTATTATTGGTGACAGGTTTTTAAATTTTAATTTGCTTGCTTTCTTTATCTTGCCGAGTAATTATAGTGTAATTAATATGCACTAATTACAGGGGCAAGTTCACATCAACGCTGTTAGATAGCATTGATATAGCCTTACCACAATTAAAATTTTAAATTATTAAAATTTTAATTTTAGATAAAGCATGTCTACAATTGAGGTAGTTTAATAATATTTCTACTTCTACTATTATTATTATTATTATTATTATTATTTTATTAATTATTATTATTATTATTATTATTATTATTATTATTATTAGTATTTTTAATTATTCACGTTCTATGATAGGAATAATTTATCTATTTATTTAGGGAAAGCTAACAATTAATATATTTCATATTTATTATTTATATATTTAAAAACGATATGACGATAGTGAGGCGTGTGTAAGAATAAATGGTGTCAATGGTGATTGGTTTAGGATTAATAGCGGAGTGAGACAGGGTTGTGTTTATGTCTCCTTGGTTATTCAATTGTATATTGGTATGGTTATGAAAGAATTCGAGGTAGGATGCGCAGGAAATGTGTTAGAATGATGAGATGAGTGGAGGTGCCCTACTTTACATGCGGATGATTTTGTTCTGTGTCGAATCTGAAGAGGATTGGTAGGTGGTAGAGAGATTTGACAGTGTGTAAAAGGAGAAGGCTTGAAGTATGTGTTAAGGAAATATGAAGATTATTGGTTTGTGAGTGAGGAACAAGTCCTCAGCTGTGAAGTTTATGTTAGATGGTGACAAGTGTCTGATGAATTTTAATAATTTAGGATATATTTGATTGAGAAGGGAACGGATGAATCAAGAGTGTAGAGGAAAGTTGTGAATGGCAGGAATGGTGGCTGGTGCAATAAATCGTTGGTGAATTGTAAAGGGACTAAGTCTTGATGTGCTAGGGTCTTACACATGGGCGTATTTTGTTACCTATGTTATTGTATAGTGGTGAGACTAATGTATGGAATACAGAAGTATAGATCTAAAGTTCAATTGTGTTCAGATGCAATCTTAGGGGTGTGCTGTGTGAGAAGAATTGATAAATATAAGGAATGAACGTATTAGAAGAGTTGTGTGTTGTGGAAGAAGATATTAAAAAAAGAGAATTAAATGAAATAGATATTTGGGTTGAGAAAAGGTGAAAAGAATAATATACGTAGTCGGTTGTTACAGATGTATTGTGCGAGTGTTTGGGAACCGCCGGCTGGAGACCGAAAAATAAAAGTGGATTGAGTCGTTAAACAAATGTATGAAGAGGGAAAAAACGAGAGAATATGTGAGCTTGGTAAGAGGCGAAATTAGATAAAGGTGTTAACAGGAGTTGAATGCGGGGTTTTGTGAGGGGGTATGGTTGTGGCCCACCTGGGCCAAGGGATGAACCCTTACATTGACGATCTACCATAGTGAGGGTCCATCGCGGTCATGAGCTCTAGGGTGGATTTTGACTTGCGACGAGTTCTCAACTATTAATTGGTACAGAGGGGCCGGAAAGGGCTGGGCTTTCTTTTCGATTTTTGTCATATTCTTCTACTGCTTTTCTTTTCTGATGCATGCTACGCACCTTACTCCCAATCTTGGGAAATAAAAAGGAAGATGAAATTAGATATTTAAAATAGAGTACAATGCAGTTTGCAGTATTTTTTTATTGTAATCATATTTTATAGATAAGCGTGACCTCACCTCCTACCTTTGCAACAAATTTTATGACCCACATCTTTTTTTTGGCTAATCAGTTACTACAGAGTATCCGATCGTGTGCGCGTTAGTTGTTTACCCGTTAAATAGTCAGAACACCATCAAATTTTAACAGCCTCTATTTTTTAATATTAAATTCGTTAGTTACATTTCTAAATAGGATTTCCTTCATTCTCCTCAAATTTTCCTTGATCCGTTTTACATAACTCTTTCAAATACTTTACTGGTATAATTTGGGTTTTCTCATGGTCTACACAACAAGTAAACAAATAAGGTTATATAGAATTTTCTTTTTTTGTATATATATATATATATATTGTATTTATCTCAATATTGTAAAGCTAATTTTATTTTCTGATGCATCTTATTCTCTTCCCTGAGGAGAAGTAATTAAAATTATAAGACTAAAGGCAGATTTCTTTATTCTTAAACAATTTTGGGAGTTATTCGTTCTTTGAACAAATTTGGAAATATTCATATTGTCTGAAAGCTTGAAAGGAGTTCTGATTTTCCCGTTTAACGGTAAGTGCGAATATAATTCCATGTTTAATTACTCAGCTAAAGGGTCGTTAGGAAAAATTTAACAAGGTGAATATTCATAACAGAATCTTGTTCACATCACAAGTAGGTGGAATTGTGCCATCCTTTCATTCTTTCACTCTACGTATGGATCCACAACTGGACGCATTCATCTAAGATCATCACTAGATGAAAGGATCTTTCACTGGACACACCAGAACAGTCAACACACGGAAGAAGGAACTTGCCTCATATTAAATTAAGTATGTAGTGAATTCTATTTTTTTTTAATATATTTTATTCTCCCGGTCATGTATAATAATTATCATTAATTTATATTTTTATTTAAATTTTATTTAAACATTTATAATTTCCAAATAAAATCCACCACCTTTTCATTGGAGCCCTGCCCACTATTCTTCAACCAGGCAGCCGTGGTAGTCAGCGATATAAGAAAGAAGTGGAGGAGGCCATTCTTTTATGGATAATTCCAATGAAAGAAATTTCATATAATTAAGCTAGTAAGAATGCTAGTAGTAATTTGCAGTTTCCTGTTCCATTTATAACTTTAAAGATGCGATTGCTTATTGAAAGGGTTAAGATATCCTGATGCTCGGTATAGATAAGCTTCTGAAAAGTGGAGTTGTATACTTATAGTAATTTCAAAATCAAGATAATACATGAATTATCTTTTTCTGCAGTTACTGGAGGTTGTAACAAGTACTCACTGATACAATCCAATATTGACAGACAAAAAAGTAGGTGAGGTTAGGACTGTAGTAAAGGCTTTTTAGGATGTATTTTGGAGCAAAGTCTCTTATCTTTAGAAATGAATAATTTGCATAGGATAGTTTTGTAACAAGACCCCTATGTGATCTTCGTAAGAGAATTTATTTTCCAGGACAACAACTAATAATTTTGCAGACATTGACTGATTTATGATTTTAAAAAAATAGTGCTTCCAAATTGGATCCCTGAGGCACCCCTTGAGAAATTGAAGCGAGGGAGATGTCTCCCTTAAACTAACGAATTGTGCAATGCTTAAAAATGACAGATGCTAACTTTGTGAGTCACTTGTGAACCCAAGTCTTTTAAATTTGCTTAGGGGTAGATTGCTAGAACAACATTGAATATTTTCAAGAAATATAAAAGTAATAGTATGCATGTTTCTTTTTCCGTTTAGTCCTTTGTATATATTTTTAGTAAGGATGAACAAAGCAACTTCTGTGTTGAGGATTTTAGTAAAGCCAAATATAGTTTCGGAGAGAATCCTATTTTCCATTTTCATGCAAATAATTAGTTAAGTTGATTGCAAATTACAACTTACTAATTATTTGTGTGAAAACTTTTCCAAGAATTTCACCAGCTGTATGCATTATCGAAATTGAACAAAAAATTTATGAGAGGGAAGTATCAAAAACTTTGGGAACAGGGGCAGCTCCTGTTATTTTTAATTCATTTGAATAATGGCCTAGCTCAAGTGAGGTTTCCTTCATATAGCATTTGCAAATCCAATTTGGCAATCTACGAGTGCCATAGCTTCAATAATAATAATAATAATAATAATAATAATAATAATAATAATAATAATAATAATAATTAATAATTAATAATAATTTTCTTTTCAAATAAAGAACTTAAATCACAAAAATATTATGATATAATATATCGAAAATGAGTAAATTTCGGAGTAGCACATACCTATAATACAAACTTGTCCACAAAACCCTTGCCCTTCTTCAGAATTACTGAAATCCTGAAATGCCCCATTAAGCGCCAGCACAGTCTTTGTTATTCCTTCTTCGTAATCTTTTGACAAAGTGCCAAGAATGGGAAGAGCCCCAACAGGAACTTGATCTTCTCCAGTGCCCTCATTACCATTCAACGGCGACTCAAAGCCGTGAGGAGCTAAGCTATAATAAAGAAAAAATGGAAATTTTGAATAATAATAATAATAATAATAATTGATAGCAAAGAGTATTGATGAGTATAAGCATTACTCTTTGTTATAACGTTATAGAAGTATTTTCTTTCCAGATTACCCGAGTCAATAATTATTCCTAATCTATTTACATATAATATAATAAAAATAAATAAACCAATTGATGAGAGACAGACCATATGGAATAACAGAAACAAGAGGCGGCTTTATAATAGGAATTCAGAGAGTGCTTAAGAATAACAAATCATAGGAGAGAGCCAAAGTTCAGAATCTGATTCAAAGAGAGCAGTTATTTATCATTCTATATATTATATTTTTATGCCTTTATTAAGGACGTGACCTAAATAATTTGTTGACCTGATAGGACGTAACTTGAATAACGTGACTACATTAACCTACAACTAACTAATATTTATATATATATATATATATATATATATATAAATTCTATATATATATATATATATATATATATATATATATATATATATATATATATATATATATATATATATATATAATTTATATATACTATTTATTTATTTTATTTTTATTTATTTATTTATACCAATCACCATATCCCTCACAGGTGCAGGGTGGCGTTGGTTATTGATAAGGGTTTATGCTTAAATCAACACCATTCATGAAAATAAAACTAATGATAGAAGGGAGTTGTTCGCCCCTTGCTAATCAGACAAAGAAGAAACTTCCAAATGACTCGAAGCGGCGACTTCGAGATTGGCAGCTTCACACCAATAGGCTCTATTCACCCTTCCTAGAATTTAAAATTTCAAAAAAAAAAAAAACTTCCTTCGTTTAAACATTTCTGATTTCATTCAAAATAGTTAAAAGAAATGATGCCGAAAACAGTGTTGCTTCTCCATCTCAGATTTTAAACTATATTATTTAAATATTAATTAAATTATAAAAATTTTGAAGTTTCTAATCATTAACAGAATTTTTTAACTATTCATGTAAAATTAAAACTTCAAAAATTATAGATACCATTATCATCTGAAAACATAATTCTCCAAGCAAATGTTGTTGCCTTCTCAGAGTTTTCATTCTACATTCCATAAACACAAAGATTTTTCATATTCTTCTACAGTCTTCCTTCTGATGTTTCCCTTTTTCACTTCCCTTCTGGTTTTACAGCTTCTTTACTCGATGACCGTCGAATATATATATCCGTATTAATATATATAATATATATATTATATATATATATATATTATATATACTTATATAATAATATAATATATAATATATATATATAATATATATATATATATATTATATATGATATAATATATATATATATATATACTATATATATATAATAGGTGGGGTGATTCAAAACCCTCTGCGACAAAAACGCGGAGGGCTGATAGAGCAAACGATAGGAACATTTATTGTTAAATAAACTATGTTGTATGAACGCTGTCGTTTCAAGAGTTACGGACGATTGAATGGGTAACATCTAGTTTATGTTGTGAGGCGTCGCATTGTGGTTACCGACGATTTAGGTTACTCAAATTTAATGTTTTGTATGCGTTACAATGTGTGTTCTTAATGTCCTTCGGAAACACGTGGCAAAACCTTTACCTTGCCCAATTCATCTTTGAATTCAGTACAGTGTAGGCATTCATTACGAATGGATCACTACACTCTCCCCGAGTTAACCGACATGATGTGTTACGGGTGCGGCGAACGGAAATTGGATCGAAAGAGTCGCACCTGCATGTAGGCGGCGAAACGGTTTCCACACGAGGTCCTTCAGTCCGTCTCGACGCACTCTTTCGACAGAAATAAGCCGGCATGAATAGTCTCCCAACAATAATCTCAATAGAACTTATTCCCTTAGTAGATTTCTAACAGTTCCTTTTCTGCTCCTTGACGCCGTTATAGGTAGAGGTGGTACTATTACCTGCGCCTTCTCTCCCAATCCCTTGGAACTATATGCCCTCCATAAACGCTTTATTACACAACTTCCAAATCCAATTAATGACATCTCAATCTCGCCTCCGTTCTTGAATCATTTCACCAGTAAATTTCATCTATACCTGCAGATTACCATTCTTCAACTTTTTCACTCGACCCATTACCTCCTCCTTACAAAAACCGCATCCCCAAAAATACCTATTGCACTATCAAACACATCAAACACAGCACAGTTCACTATCACCTCTCATTACTGTTAATATTGTGGATGCAGATTTTCAAAATGTTTCTTTCCACACTCCCCTCACATCCCCTTTCATCAGTTACAAAAGCACTATCCCTATCCATTATTCTTAACAGATTACCCTTATTCTCAATTCGATAACCTTTCGGCTACTTCCTTCTCAGAAAAAGCTTCCTGAGTTCCATTTAAGTCCTATTCATCTCCTTCCAAACTGTTCATTAACCTCTTGTTTTCTCCTACGTATGCACCTTTTAAGTATTTCTTTTTCCTCCTTATATAATTCCAAGCAAATTTTTTGTTTTGAGACTTCATCATTTGCTTTTAGAAACCATTCAACAACGCTTCTTTTTTTACCTTTACCGCTTTCATCACCTCTCATCACCTCTTCATTTCACTGTTAACATTCTTACTTCCTACTTAGCACATCCACATACTTCCTTTGGACACTACTTACAATTGCCTCCTTCATTTGCCCAGATTTGTTAAGTATCAACTTGTTCACAATCAATTCCTGATTTACTGAGTCGATCGGGCGCTCTTATCATATCGTTGTTATAATTTTCCGTTGTAGTGATTGTCTTTTCACGGGTTGAACTCTCACTCTCTGAATTTACCGTACTTCCTTTCGTAGTCACCTTCCTTTCCTATCCAAGCCCCCAACTAACTTAAATTTTACATATGAACAACTCACATATATTCTGATATATCGGCATTCCTAAATCCCCTCCACTTATGATTTTAACATCCAATATAAACAACATACATGCAACATTCCCCTTCACCAGACCTAAAAGTCAATCATACTTTTCCTTCGATACCATCTTTCTACCTGCACCAACTCTAGTGTACTTATGGATACTCTTGTTTGAAGAAAGGAAAGTTTAACTTACACACATACCTCTCTCTTCACAGAAATCAATCACCTTCGCTACTAATTCTCATTTTCTCCCGCCACCCCCCAAAACACCTGTTATACCAAATCTCCTTTTTTGATCACTCTAATCCAACCATTCCAGGCCCCAATACAATCATCTGAAGCTCTACTCACCCCATCCAGAACATCATTCAGATTATCCCGCAAAGAAATCGTACTCTCTTCAACGTTTCCCTCGGATGGATCACAAGTTCACAACCACACATACCTTGACGCTTTCAATACTTAAATTTAAAAATTAGAATTCTAGGACTCCACACACACAAAGTCTACCATAGCTTTCTACCACAGTCACTCATCAAAATTGCAACTCCTTCTCTCCCTCTCCTCATTCCTTTCCACATCCAGCGACACTAACATTTCACAACCACAACCGACTCATTTTCAACCCGTTTCCTTTCATCTTTGTTTCAAGTCACAGCGCGAGCAAATCATTTGCCCTTTCTAAAATACATCCATCAACCTCTCACCTCTCTACTCTAACATTTATTCCTCTGACATTCCAGGTACTCATACGATTCATACAATTTCGCCGAAAATTTGAAGGCCGTTTACGGCGATCACGACCATCTCCGAGGCGCGCATCAGCATTCCTAGCAAGAGATAGTTGGTAGTGGGAAGCCAACCCAACTACCACCGTCCCTTAGTCGCCTTCTACGACACAGAACATACGATGTGAGCAATTCTTTCTCCCCCACACATAGGGATATGAGTAGTAGGTATGTCTGTAAGATGTTGTCAAGAATAGGGGTGTGTACTTTAAGTATGTATATATGATATGTGGATTTGAAATGGGGTCAGTAGTTTGTTCCCTGGAGGATGAGTGTGTAAAGACTATGAAATACAAAAGAGAGAAGGCGCACAATTAAAAATGGAGGTAATTTCTATATAATATATATATATATATATATATTATATTATATATATATATAATATTATATATTATATATATATATATATATATATATATATATATATATATATATATATATATATATATATTACGGTGAGTACCAATGTACTCACCAAATTTTGACAAACCAAAGACTTGGTTACAATAATTAAAGAAAAAATATAAAGAAGTCTCGTTAAAAAATTGAGCATGATACCTTGCTCCAATCTGTAGACGTCTATTAAGTTCCCTCCGTGAATCGGTTCGTCTTCTCAAATTTCTTGGATGATGGTTCTGCTTCGATGAGAGTAATTAAGCTTCGTCTCCCGCTGTTAATGTGCACTGGGACTTCAGCTCTATCCCGACAGCGACTGTTTCTTGATTACGATTCAGCTCACTTGCACCTCTAGATTTCTTCCATCTATTTCCTATAGACTCTCCCTTAAGACAATGTTGATATAACACTTTTGGACGTTTGCAATGAAATAAAAGAGAGCTTTATTCCAACTTATTTAATAAATAGAATGGCAATAATAACGATAAAATATATAGATTTTGATTTGCTGATCAATCACTTGTTCAGATGGATAGCCCTGCGATGATTCTTTTTAACAAATATATAACTGGTAAGGCATAACTTTGAAGAATTAGATCTAGACCCGAGTAACCGTGTTGTGCAAGGTACTAGGTGCTCAAATGAATCTAATTGTGACTTAACTTAAAATACAATATCTTGATTTTCATTTATTTAGGTTTTTATCAAAATCGGGAATCTTCGGTATTTGATCAGTAGATTGTGATTCTTCAACGTGACTTCTCAATGTAGATTTACCAGTAGGTTCTTCAATATCATATCCAATCCAGAACTTGTGTGTATGTTTGTAGTAGAATTAGAAGTTGTACGTCTCAATATAGGGTCCAAATAATTCGCCCCAAAGTAAGAATCTTGGTGATCTTTTAGTTGTCCCAAGATATGAATGTCAAGTGGACCCACGATATGAAGTCTATATTTTCTTTGTAAATAGGTGAAGTAGTCCCAAGATATGCAGCCCTGTATTAATACATACATTAGTTTCTTGTTTAATTATCAATTCATCTTTATCTTTATTTTATTTTCCAGCTACTCACCCTTCCTGTTTATAGGATGACTTTTGAGGGGCATCTTGATTACACCACTCCAACGGGTTCCAAATAAGAAGTTCTGCATGATATTAAATACTTTTAACACCGTTTTGAATTTTCGTAATTTTACCTTTTTCCTTAATCTTTATTTATTTAGTTTTTATTATTTATCTTTTTATCTATTTTTAACATTCTTTTTTAAAGAGCATTTACTATAGATTACCTACCTAGATTGGTATGATGGATATCTTTGTTTCTTCTGTTGTGAATATATTATTGTAGTTGTAATCGATCTTCTGTTTATCTTGTTTATCTGATTATTGTAGTTGTAATCGATCTTCTGTTTATCTTGTTTATTTTATCTCAATGGTGTACATGTGAGTATTATTAAATCAAGTAAGATCTATATTTATACTATCAATTTATCAATTTATAATTTATCTCATTCGGCATTTACTGAAAATAATATTAGCATTAGTATTGTGTTCATATTCCATATGTTGTAAATAATAAAGTCTATAAATATCCCGCTGTTTTTCTCGTGCTCACCTCCAACTGAACAACAGCGAATGACCAGCAGAATTTGTCTTTCATGCTCACCTTTACATCCCCCCACACCAAACTAGTCCCACCCCTCTTTATACATTGGCACTTGATTCCAATGGGGAGGAACCTACACGCGGGAGAGAATAAAGGTGAGCTAGTACAGATCATCTCTATACAAACCCATTGTTTCACTCTTGAAAATCATCCATCGAATCAGGATACTATCTCTATCTCTTGAAGTTCTTCATATAATCAATAATTAAGAAGCTGCGAATATTTAAGAACAGCCCATAATAAAGTATATATAATACTTTTCATTTCCCATAACCAGCTATGCTACTTTACCACCACCAAATTTGGCAACCATATCATGGCATACAACGTATTTACAACTTGAACAATTTTCTTGTTCAATTTCGATTTTCTCTAAGAGATATATTTTAAGATGAGTCATGTGGGTGGATCCTTCCAAAATATGTGATATACACTCCATAAAAGGTGGACTATGCCTCTGTATGGTGCAAGAGATTGAGGTAGTGTAAAGAAGTTTCTGTGGAGTATTAGTAAGCGGTTTCAGGATTAATTTGAAGACCGGAAAGTGAATTACTCGGTCCAGGATGTTATCTATCAGACTGGCCGGAGGTATGGGGAATTCTATGCACCACTGCCCGAGAAGCAGAAGTTACATTCTAGGATCTGGTTCAAATATGGCGGGTTTCTGGAGTTCTTGTAGGTTATACCCCCAGCCAACTCCTCACGGATGTTCTAGCAGGTGTTGACGACGGTCTCTCAGCAACAAAATTAACAGATCGTCTCACAGTATTTTGTCTAGTCATATTTGAATGTCTTTGATTATCTCGACTTTCTCTAGGGTTGCGAGAAACACCACTGACATTGTCAATATTATTTTGAGCCCCTAACAATAAAAATCTTCTGTATTTTCCCATAAGAGCTTCTAAGAACTTAAGATTGGGATGGAGTCCATCCCCAAGTAAAGGAGAACTCATAGTTATTTGTTTATTCCTGAAATATTGACCATGAGGAGTTCTAATAGTTTCATTATGACGTCGAGATCCCTCATAGTAAAAATCTAAAATTTCATTCCCTCGCAAAATGTTTTTGTTTGGCCAGTTGTAAGCAGAAGAGATCAAATTTTCAAACTTATTAAAGGCATAAATAGAGTGTGACCTCATCTTCTTTGGATCAAAAGTCGGATCATCAATGAAGAAGTCTGAGAACGATGAACCCCAGGCTTTGATTAACCTCTTCTTGTTATAAGAAAATAAGTCCTGTAATGGAGGAATCATTAAATACACTCATGCTCTTGGATTTTTTTCTTTGACAATCTTTGTGATTTCTTTCATGAGGTCAGGTATGCCATCTATGTCGAAGTTCGCCAACGGTTCGAAAACCGTTGCCTTGATGCCATCTGCATTGACCAACTCTGTAGATTTCCAGGCCATATTCTACCGTTGGGGTTTTAAATGATTTTACTATGCCAGGGCATTCAGCCAATTTCCGACCAGCAGCAAAATCAACCCTGGTGTAGATTCCATATTTCCTCCTTAAATATTGTTTTTCGTTCCTAAACAAGGACACTTCCAATGAACCAACTGCCAATAGTAAGGGCATGATTATTTGTTGCATTTTTCGACGTGGTAAAGGGATCAACGACAATAGAATCCACACAGATGGTACCTTAAAAGAAAAAATTATTAGATTCAGGAGCCCAACATTTAATATATTTGTTACAAGTATATGGGTCTAATATCTAATCTTCATTTATTATTTTAAATTGCAAATCTAAATATTTCAATTATCTTAAATTTTTAACTATCATTAAAATTAAATTTATTCCAATATATATCATGAACATTATATTAAATATTACATTATCATTAAATTAAATTAAAATAATTAAAATATGATTCAATATTAAATTAAAAAAAAACAAAAAATATAGTGTTTAGTATTCATGAGGGTGTTTGTCATCGAACATATTCCATTGGCGTAGACATAATGTAGGGTAGATCTTCTACCGGCCCCATCCGTCAAGTGAAAGGTCTTCTAGTCAAATCTCTTATTAATCCGAGATCCTCATCATCAACAAAAAAGAGGGCTAAGTCACTATTATCCAACTGCACATCACAAGGATCTCCCAAAACTTCACCCACAATAGTAAAAAGAGGCTCTGTCGTATCAGGTGGCATCAACATCTGACTGTTTTCTTCCATCGTTGATAAACGACTCCTTCTGTGGTCGAATCCAACAGAAGTTTGTAAAGGAGATTGATCTAAATCAACCCTTCAGTATCCACATCTGAAGTCCCTTTTAATTTCGCTGATTTATCAATATTTGAACTGGCAGAAATGCGATAGTAATCTTTGCATAAGCTACTGTTGGCATTCCAGATGGAGTCTGGAATTTCCCATTAAGACAGCTGAGAACCAACGTTAGGGACTAAGAAACCTAAAAATTCAGTATAAATGTTGAATCAACTGAGCTTCTCCAACCAGATGATAACCCATCTCCACTTTGGTAACAATAATCACCTCGGTCTATCCAAAAAATATGAATGAAAAGAACAATTCCTAGTAAAGTAACCTTTTGTCAAACTCCGTTCTGCTTCGAGTGCCCTCAACACCTCGACCGATCCGTTTTTTCTGTTGCTAAGAGTTTAGCACTGACGATTTAAAATAGAAAGAATTGGGGATAGGATAGATCCTGATTATACATATCATGATAATCCAACGCCGGTGTCGGAACTTCATCAGATAAAGACTTCTTCCTGACCCAGCACCTGATTCGAATTATCAGGAGGACGAAGAGGACTGACCGAATTAGGGATAATTAAGCTCCCCTCGGTAGTAAAATCCTCAACAGGAGGTAATACAATAATAACCGCCAACATTAACATTATATTACTGTTAGATCATTCAACATAAGGACTGATAAGCATCTTACATGGGGGACAATCGCCCAAAACCCATCGACATATTGTTAAGCCCCCTGTTAAATCGGCAAATCTTTATAGGTTTCCATGGACATTGTTCCAAATTGAAAAAATCCTCAAAATCGGTTTCTTCTTCTTCTATAGGTTCAAAACTATCATCAAACAAGGACAATTCTTCTATGGTTTCTTCAGTCTCCATCTCAACAAAATCATTTTCTGAAGTGTTTTCGGAATCCGTTTCCATTTTATCATCCCCCCTTATGTCATCTTCATCATCCTCAAAGAATTTTTCACCGAGCTCTTTATTACGGGCAAGATATTTTCTTAAATATCTGGGGATGTCAATCCATCCTCGCAAATGGGAGAAATGTACTTTTGTAATCTATCACCAGGTTTATTAAATCTTCGAATCATATAGGTTACCCTATTCATATGCACTTCTTCAATTACAAACGGACCCTCCCATTTATTATGAAATTTCATTACGGTACTAGGACCAGTTTGAATTACTTTCCTAGCCACCTTTTGTCCCTTTTTATAAGGGCGAAAATTAACACTACCATCTTTCCAGTTTGGGGATAAGTATGGCTTGTTGAATGGGCCGTACGTAGCAAAAAATCTGAAGGAGATATATTCAGAGCACTATGAACTGTATTATTGTAAATCAAAATTGACGAGGTCAATTTCTCATCCCAATTTGCAGGTTGTTCCAAACTTAAACACTTCAGTATCTGAATCAAACTACGATTAAATCTCTCACAAACTCCATTGCTAGCTGGATGAAGTGGAGATGTACGGACATGTTTGATATTGTATTCCTGTCACACTTGTTGAAATATGTGAGATGTAAATTCGGTGCCATTATCCGTAAGATGCTTTGGTACTTTTGGAATAAACGGAAGTATCTGATGTTAAATTTCTTGGATACATTTAAACTGGATTTGTCCGCTATCGGTACCACCGCTACCCACTTTGAAAAGTAATCAATAAATACAACACAATATTTATTTCCTTTGAAATTTTTTGGAAATTGTATTAAGTCCATAGCACAAAGATCAACATGGGGGGGGGGGGGGGGGAGAATCTTAAAAATGGGTGTAACATTCGAAGAATATTTTTTCTGCATCTGACAAGTTGGGCAACAACAAACCACATCCGATATAACTTGATTGATTCAAGGATTCCAAAACTGTTTATGTACCAATTGCAACAGCTTATTCCACCCAATATGAGCACACGATAAATGAAGATTAAGTACTACATGTATCAGCAAATCCATTGAAATGATATATCGTAACTGTCCTGTTTTAGTCTTAAAATACAACACTCCATTTTCCCATACTATTTGAGATCGATACATTCGGTATTGCGTATGAACTAACCGCCAATTAAAACCGTTCTTCTGTCATCCCAGACCTTTTAATATAACTAAGATGTCGATCATTCGATTGATCATACAAAATATCTGCATCATGTTACATTATTATTAAATTACTTTGTGCCACAGTAACAAGAAACAAGATTGATTGTTATTGTCTTTATATTTAAGCAGAAACGAGGTAACCCTTCAGCGACAACAGTCAGGTTATTTCCAGTTAATCGAATCAATTGATGATTAGCCATGTCTGGCAACAAGTGATTATCCCGTAGAGCACATGTTCCCAAGATCACAGGATGGTCTCTCATATACCGATGAGGAATAATAAAAAATGTGGATGGAGGTGAACTAAATCCACTTTGAAAATTTACCTGTAAGTCAACATAATGCGTTACAGGTACACGTTCATAGACTCTGAATCCACTTATGGCTTTAACCCCCACTTCGGCGGAAGGCAATAAAACTTTATCTTCACCCAACAAAGGAATTAACTCGGAGCTAACTAAATTTATCCGGGCTCCACTATCAACTAAACATTCATATTGATTATTGGTATCACAGTCCAGCGTGATACAAATCATTAATGGCTCTACGCCCGCTTGACAAAGATGGATCGATATAACCATCTCTTCGTCTAAGTCTTTGAAAGATTCATTAATTTTCCTTAATTGATTTTTCTCACATCGTGTAGTTGAGGGATCCAATTCTTCTGAGTCTATTATAGACCTACTCTCCACAAGACGACTCATTTCTGTGGAGGAAGGGAGTTTAACACTTGACCCTGGGAACTAACGTTTTTTTCCGTTAACCCTAAACACTGGCCCTTTATAATGAGCAACATAGCAGTAATCACAAGGATTTTAATAAAATGGTCTAGATCTGGACTCCTCCTCTTGACACAATGCAGCCTCTTCATTAGGGTCCGAGTTCCTTTAAATTTGAGATGTAACCTTTTAGAAAGAGTTTAGAAGCCAGATAGAAGAAGATACCAATCCCATTGACAGGGTCCTCCACTCTTGGTCCTTTCCTCCTTGGCATCTTGCTTTTCTAGTGAATATTTTTCTGTTGTGATGGGTATATTAGGGGCATTTAATTTAGTCGGGTAATTTGATTTGGAACTCCCTGGTAAAAGAGGACAGGGAAACCCCATATAACGGGCATTCAGTTCTTCGATGGCCCCGTTTCTTGCACCAACTACAAATATCAAGG
>JABUQX010078923.1:0-5000 GCA_015478945.1 Trachelipus rathkii
AAAATCATCCTCTCTATTTATGTGACAAGTATCCAACAATGCCTCAGCGTATAAATCGTTCCAAGGAACTAAACATGTGTCATCATTGTAGACATTAACATCATATCCATGTAACATGCTATGGTATTAAAAATAAATTATATATAATATATATATATAATATATATTATATATATATTACTATATATATATATATATATATATATATATATATATATAATATATATATATATAATATAATATATATATAATATATTATATATATATATATAATATATATTATAAGGGTGATTCATTTGGAGGTTTGTTTTTATGATGGAAAAAAAACGCATAATATTGAAGCTTATGGTGAAAAGTTTATTATGAATCGAAAGAACAATGTTATGGCATTTACTTTTAAAAGATTATCTCATTTAATGTTGGCCCGAACTTAACGGTTTTAAATGGTCCCATCTTGAAGGTCATCGTGGACGACGCGTTCGGCAATAGCGGACCGGTATGTCGGAATAACGTGAGCAAAATGTGGCTTCTAAAGCGTCGATTGGAGGCTGGCTTATCCCTGAAAGCCAGTGACTCCACGTAACACAAGAAAGAAAAAAATCCAATGGTGTATATCGCACGATCATAGGAGGCCCAATTTCCACAGTCCCAAAACGTGAAATTCAATTGCTCACCAAAATAATTTCTCAATAGGTCTATTGTTTCTAGTGCTTTATGGAAAGTAGCGCGCGTCCTTGTTGGAAGCCCAAAAGCTCACAGAGGCCACGGGCTTCAATTTGTGGCAGCAAATATTCCATTATCATGCCGCGATAGCGTTCCCCATTCACGATTCCGCCGACCCATAGATTACACCAAGCTGTGCCTTTCTGTGCCTGTAGCGGTACCTCTTTAAACTCCTCAGGTTGCTCATCAGCCCAAATATGGCAGTTCTGTTTGTTAACATACCTTTGAGCCAGAAATGGGCCTCATCGCTGAACAAAATCTCGCGATAAAACGGGATTTTCATCGAGCTGCTGTAGTGCCCATTCACTAAAAACACGCCGCAAACCTAAGTCGGACGGCTTCAGTTCCTTGATTTGCAAAACAATACTGAAAAAGAAAACGGGAAAGTTAGACACGCGTCACGCGTGGTTTGTCAAATACAACCTATTTGTAAAACAAACCTCAAATGAATCACCCATATATATATTATATATAAATATATATATATATATACATATAAAAAATAATATAATATATATATAATGTTATATATATATATATATATATATATATATATATATATATAATATATATATATATATATATATTATTAGATGACGCACCGGAGAGTAATTTTGGCCGGAGAGCCGGAGGCCGGAGAATAAAAATTTTAATTCCGGCCGGAGGCCGGAGTCTCCGGCCGGAGAATGAAATTTTCATTTATACTTACCTTTTATATATATTATATTTATATATATATATATATATATATATATATATATATATATAATATATATATATATATATATATATATATATATATATATATATATATATATCTTATATATATATATATATAAAATATTAAGAGATTGACCCTAAGCATGCAATTATCATGCACCCTCCTCGTCCGTCCTAAGTAGTAACTACTTAGAGAAGTTACACTCTTGAAGAGGGCTAAACCCGTGAAGTGTGAACTACTTGTGCGCTAACTGGGAATACAGTTTCTATCAAGAGGAAAACCAAAGAAAGGTTTAAAAATATTATAGCACAAAACCATTACTGGATCCAAACTTGAAGAGAAAATCCATAAAACCATATATTTGGAAGATAAAAGAAAATCTGAATCTTCCAAGAGGAAAAGTGGCCGAAAAAAGAAAACTGATATCACAGACACAGCAGATGACGACCATGTCCATCCATATCATCAACTTATACCTCTAATTAAAAAAAGATTTCTTCAGTCTACATTGTTTGAAATAACTGATAAAACAAAGATTTGAGAAATTAATGATAGAAAAGCACATAAATTCGTTTCAAAATTAGGGAATTGATTGATGTGGACAATCTGCCATTTTCTATTGTTGAAAGACATTGGATTTAAGAGATTAATAAATCACGTATGTCCACAATATAAAATTCCATCAAGGAGGTTCTTTTCAGAAGAGATTATCCAAACAATATATAAAAGGGTAAATAACAAAATAACACTTCAGCTGCTAGAAATTCAAGCAATATCATTAACATCAGATATTTGGACAATGAAAGCTTTATAAGTATGTCAGGGCATTGGATTGATAAAGATTTTCAAAGGAAGAGAGGAACATTACAAATCAGTAGTTTTAGTGTTTCTCATTCAGCAGAAAATATATGACTAAAAAGTGAGGAAACACTTAAGAGCTGTGATTTAAAAAAAGAAAATATTCATGTTGTCCTAAGATAACGCACCAAACATTACAAAAGGTATGAGAGCGACAGGTGTTATAAATAAGACATGTTTTATTCATTCCTTACAGCTAGTAATCTTTAATTGATCTTCTCAAAAATCAATTAAATATTTAATTACTTTATGTAGGAAAATTGTAGGTCATTTTAGTTGATCACCAATTGCTACAACTAAATTAACGAAAATTCAAAAATCTAATTTGCCAATACACAAGCTTATCCAAGATGTGCAAACAAGATGGAATTCCTCATATTATATACTGCAAAGGATCATAGAGCAAAAAATTGCAATTATTATATATTCTTCAAATTTGAAAAACAATCTAGATATCTTAAATGCAAATCACTGGAAGCTAATGGAGAATATAATTAGATTGTTACAACCATTTGAAGAATTAACTAAAAGAGCGAGTGATGATGATGTAGATTTATCTTTGTAATACCTGCAGTTAATGCATTGCAAAAAATATTTAGCAAAAACGAAGGATACCGGTGTAAAAACTATGAAAGATGAAACTTTTAAATTCTGTTACTGAAAGTTTTGGTACCATTAAAGAGAAATGTACTTTGCAACAGTTCTAATCCGCATACAAATTAGCTCCCTTTGATATTAATTGATCAGAATAAAACAAAATTTATGCTCAAAGAAAAGTAAAATTTTTAAAAAATTAAAAAAAATATTAACATTAAATTCAGATTCTGATGAAACAAAATGATGATCAAAATGATCAGACCTATACAGATTCACATGAAGAATCTGAAAATGAAACGGCAGATATTGATAAGGAAACACATTCAATTTTTTGGAAGTGCTTTGATGACATGACTACAAGAAAAATCGTTAAAAGAAAATGAAGAATATTCAGATACAATCAAACCAAGTGGAACTGATCAAAGGAGAAAAAAGTTAAAATGCAAACGTAAAAGCAGCAAATGAGAGAAAACAACATGAAATAGAAAATACTATTCAAACTACTGTGCATAAATATTTTGCAGCACCACTTATGGAACGAAATCGGATGCCTGATTCCACTGTTTATGGTGGAAAAGAAAAGAAAAGCCTTATCCTGGATTGCATCTTACATGAATTAGCTTAGGAAATATCTCTCTGCCTCCACCTTCAAGTGTATTAAGCGAGAGAATTTTAGCCAAGCAGAAAATATTTCTACAAGTAAAAGGAATCACCTTTTCTCCAACACTAGCTGATCAGCTCCGGTTTCTTCATCATAATTTAAAAGCATTTTAATTTTAATATTAGAGAATGGTTAACCTAAATAGCAATGCATAAGCTAGTTAACTTTCCTTTCACTGACTTTGCGCCTAGAACAATATATTTAATTTTCTCAAAAAATTCTATTGTAATACTCTATACAGTATCGATAACAGCTGTTATATCACTATAAATAATATATATATATATAATATATATATATATATATATATATATATATATATATATATATATATATATATATATATATATAGTAATATATATATATATATATATATATTATATATATTATGTTCAAATGTTAGTTGTTAAAACTTAAAATGTCTTTAATAATTTAAAAGATAAGGATATATATCATAATTTTTTTTAGTCTTTGGTCAGATATGGCATGTAGTTTAAAAGTTCTTTTACCAATTCGTTTACCTATTTCTGTATTGTATATTTTAAAAGCTAGATTTATCAAAATTTATTTTTTTGTTAGGGGGTAGTCATTTTTGGATATCAAACCCTTTAAGTTGTTTTATCAAAAATACATTAGTCAATTTAGTTAAATGGGTGTCATATAGGTCTATTGTATTAATTATATACTATTATAGTATAAATATTAGTTATTCAAGTTTTGAACTTAAATATATCACTGCAACAACAAAAAAATACTAAGTTATAATTTTTTTACACCTTTTTGTAATGAATCAGTTCTTCTAAATAAATTTTTTTCATTAAATGTCTGATATTGCGTGAAACTTGAAATTATAACTATTTTTATTTTCAAAATTACCTTTTAAAAATATAGGTCTCCGGCCGGAGAAAGCCGGAGACAAGTGGTCTCCGGCCGGAGCCGGAGATCTTTAAAAAGGCCGGAACTCCGGCCAAGCCGGAGCCGGAGCCGGAGATCCGGTGCATCCCTAATATATATATATATAAAGGATAAAGCATATAGCGAGAACAAATCCAAACACTTATTAAATTGACAACGTTTCGGCCAGACTGAGACCATCATCAGGTCTAAAAATATTAAAATTTAACATTAAAGTTGTTTTTGTGTCGAAAGATGTTGAAAAAATTCTCGGTGTTCTTCCAGACCAGCACATCAAGAAAAGGCAAAGTGCCAGTTGTTTCAAATTCTGTTGAAAATTTAATATTAGGGTGAAGAGAGTTGATATAATTACAAAATTAAATGGCATCTTCGTTGTTATTAAAAGTGCAGAAAGAAAATATCTTCAACATAACGTCTATAGAATTTAGGGGTTAGAACAACTCTACTGTTCGTGAAAGTTTCCTCCATATGATTAAGAAAAATGTTTGCAAAGATGGGGCTCAGGGGGTGAACCCATCGCAACAC
>JABUQX010078923.1:10000-30071 GCA_015478945.1 Trachelipus rathkii
GATATACGATTGTGAACCCTTCTTCATTGACAAAAATGAACAAAGTTGGATAAGTTCCATAAGACTTTTCTTTCCACATTAAAGCGTTATATTTATTTTATAAAACCGTTTACAACTTTCCACTGAACTTATGGGGCAGGATTTTGCTCATTTTTGGGATTGTTCTTCTTTTTGACAAATATTTTTTTAAAAAAAGGTAAATTTTGTTGCTGATTTTTTTTGTTATTTTTGTTGTGTTTTTTTCTATTTCTTTCTAGATTCGTTAAGGCTCACGGCGTGAGTATGATTAGGATTGCTGTTTGTAACTGCTAAATAATATTATGTCGGAGCGGACTTCCGAATCAAGATATCGAAAAAAGTCACAAATTGATTTTTTGGTTATAGAACTAGATATCAAGATAAAGAGTTACGAACCAAAACTTGCCTCCCTGAAAGTTTGAGTACTTTGAGGGCTGCGGTTATAAGGCGAATCACGGGCTGTCTTTTCGACTTGTGTCATGTTTCTTTCACGCTGTTTTTACTTTCACCTGCTGCCCGTCTGCCATCCTTACGGCCCATTTCTGGGGAATAATATAAGGATAGATAATTAGGAAGAAAGGTACAGGAAGAAGATATTATATTATATTATATATATATATATTAGTATATGTATATGTGGTAATACGGTTTAGTAGTTATAGATTAGTATGTACTATATATAGTATTATTATTCTTATTAATGATAATGCAAGATGTATATATATAGTTGGTAGGTGTGATGGTTGGGTAAGGGGCAGATATGGGTATGGCAATTCATATATCTTAATAGTATAGATATATACAATATAAGGGTATTATGTAGTAGTTATACTATTGTTTTGGACTATGTCGGACTGTGTGTCAGATTGACGGATTAAAATCAGAAGGAGAAAAGAGAGAAGAACTGCAGAAACAGAGAAACTGCAAGAACTTCTGACTAGTCCAAATAGCTTTCAGAATTCAAAGATGAGGAAGGCTTTTAGATAATGAGGAGGCTGGCCCGATATGTACTTAATAGAAATTTTAGCTAAATGAATGAGTTTGTTTTTTGAAATTGTATTAGATTCGATTCGTTTATAAGCATAGTATTTTATATCTTGATAAAATTTTTTATAGAGAGACAAAAATTTTCGGGCCAAGCATTTCCTTTTCGTTCAGTATGTAAAAAGTTACTCATAATGTTTTCTACTGAAATATTAATTGATGGCGGACAATATTGTCCGGTTAAGTTCTTTTGATTTTTAAGAGGTTTAAACGAATATTTAACCATAGATTGTACAATGTTCTCAATGAGTACAATTGCAACTAAATTAATACTGGCCAGTAACGAAGTTATGATATTAGCCGCATCACATACGAGATCAGTACATAAGAGATAATGCTCTCGTATTGGTCTACTAGGTGTCTGGGTCAACACTACTTATGGTGAGTCTAGTTTGTTTCTGTCTTCAAGAAAATAGCGCTGTATAAGATATATAAATATTATGTTCTGCCCTATAAGTCATCTTCTATATCATCTCAGCGGGACATTTGTGTGTGGAGTGAATAACGATATTTTATTAAAATAATTAAATAAGTAACGTGCAGATTAGGGTCGACAAGGCTACGCAATCACCGCCTGCTACTTTTTATCTTTAGAACTCTTGGAACCAGCATTCGAACTTATGCCATAGAACGATCTCGGCGAGAGCTCTGGGAGAACGAGTTTCAGCAATAGAAGATGCTAGTTATACTGAAAGTGAATCCCTACCTGGGAGAATGGTAAAACATAATAACTAAATATACTATAATTAATATATGATAGCTTAGTATTCGTAAATAGGAACAATTCTCTATATAGAATACATAATGGTAGCGTAAAATAATAAATAAAAAAAATAGTGGCAACGTAAAAATCATAACAGTACTTGTTAATTTAAGTCATATTGTAACAGAAAACTAATTATTCAAAAGTTGTATTGTAACATACACTGGTTTTAGAATCAGCAAGTACAAGTACTTGAACCCAACAATTACCACACCACACCTCACTACTATACACTCACTCACACTACTATAATTATATATATATATATTATATCTATATTAAATATATATTATATATATATACTATTATGTTATCTGTATTATATACTATTGAGCCCACCCTCACTCATACCTATACTAATCCACTACCTATTAGTATACTCACATATATATATCTATTTATACGGTATATATAGCTATTATATGGGTTGGAAAAACCAACTGGTTCTTTTCTAAATAAACGAAGTGTTTTTTGTGGTTTTATCGCTCATTTTGCGTGGTTGTTCAATTGTGCGCGTTCTTTCATTGTTTTACAATATATTTTTAATACGTAAAAAATCATCACTGGACGATACTGTTTTTGCACATCTGACAACTACATATTTTAAAATTCCACACACACTCTTAGAATCCTTAAAATTTCCATTTTCTGTTAACTGTAACTGGTCAAGAAATATTATACGTTTTTGAGTTTTACATAAAACTCATAAAGTAAAATAAATAAGGGGTATATTATAATATATAAACTCTTATCTGAAAAAAAGGATATACTATTAATTCTTTTACAAAAAAAAAAAAAACCTGCATAAAGAAAAGTTATTCAAATATCAACCTTATAAGTCTATTTCTTATTTATATCTGAAAGGATGGCTTTATAAAAATCTCACTAATTTATATAACTCACTCACTCACTCACTAGTTAATCTACTTATATTAATTATAAATACTAATATAAATTTATATATATATAATGTATATATATATTATACTATATATATATAATATATATATATATATATATATTATAATACTACACTCACACCCACCCACCCAAAGAAGAGGAAGAAAGAGAGAGAATGAAGAGATAGAGAGAGAGAAGAGAGAGAAGAGCAAGAGACGGAGCAGAGAGAGAGAAGATAGAGAGAGAGAGGAGAGGAGATGGAGAGAGAGCGAGCGAGAGAGAGAGAGAGAGAGACGAGAGAAGATAGAGAGAGAGAGAAGGAGAGAGAGAGAGCAAGAGGAGAGAGAGAGAGGGTATCTCGAGAGAGAGAGCACACACACACTCATCATTAAAATGCAAGTGTTCGAATATCTGAAAGTTCTTCATTAAGAATTTATACAAAAAACTAATTTCCACACAGCTTAGCGTGTTCCAAGCCTATTTCTAAGTATCCCGCGTCACCACTCAACACTCTCACAACACCCTTTTCAACATTAGTCGAGTTGATCGAATGTTGCTGAAAATATGCCTATTATTTTATATAATGACCTTCCATTAATTTTTCTTGAGAATCTGTACAAGATTGAGGAGAGTCCACTGCTGTACAACAAGAGCTTCATCAATAGGTACATTTTTATGACATGGAGGTGAATTTGCTCTCAATTTTATTTCAATAAATTCCACTGCTTCTGACATACTCATCTCCCTTTGGATTCTGTGGTCCTGATATCTGGTAAAAATATATTGTCAATTCAGAGGAGTGTCTTCTGTTACTACGCCTGTATGTACCGCTTCTCTTTACTTTGTCTAATATGAATCTTCTGTCTGTTGAGTGGGTGATTAGCCTGTTCCAAGCTCTCCTATATTTCATATTTTTCACAATATTTAGCACAATCATCTCACTATTTTCAGGCTCATGTGCCTTTCTACTTCGTTGCATGCTGCGTGTCACACCTCAAAAATGAGCTTTTATTATAATCGGTTATTGAATGTGCATCGATGGTACGAAAATGAAATCCTCATATTCGAGAGCGAGAAACAAGAATCATGTTTTAAAACATGTTAAATTTGGGCAAATTACTATAATATATAATAGTATATTTATATAGCATATATATTTATATATATTCGTTAAGTAAATATATACTATATAGATATATAGTATATAATCATTATATATATATATATCATACTATATTAAATTTCTATTAATCATAATTCAATAATAAAAATCATGCAAGAAAATATAATTTTGTATTGCCTTTCAGTTACTCTTCGAGTGAAAAATTGAGAAAACCATATTCAAACATGCTAAAGAAATACCACTAATAAATATCACATTTTTAAAATTTTTATGCATGGTTTTTTATGTTTACAACCATGCTGGTTTTTTTATGTGTGTTTTAAACATGGTTTAAACCAAAGGTTTAAACCATCCCACTTGCTATAAAGGGTATAGTTATTAGTATGCTATTAGTTATGTACTATTATGTATTTATATAATATTATACATGATATATACTATTATAATCAGTCGGAGAGAGGTGATGTTAGCTCTATAAGCTAACTAATGCTTTGGAGACGGGTGTATGTGTGACTGTCGGGCCGCAAGTCGTAGTTGGTGTGATAGTGGGTTAAATAGTGTCGAATTAGATAGGTGGATGGTGACGTTTTAGTATATTTATATCATTATTAGGGTGTAGTATTATATATTGATTAATATAGTGAGTATTGATATATGGATACTAAGAGTGATCGAAAAATGAATTTGCTCTTGTAAGTGTGCTGGGACACTGGAGGGTCGATAAAAAAATAATGTCAAACACAAAGACTGGAAATTAGAACCTTAATATTCTTATACATCTACATTTAATTGACGAGCGGGATACCAAGTCATGTGAATGTGGATTTGCGGGATGTAACATACGATAACTAAATAGGTGCCAGAATTATCCCTTTTGAGTGTCGATAGGTATAATTTTTGTGGATCCAATCTATGGTTCGACTGCATTTTATTTTATGGCTTAATAATTGAACTAGTTGTAATATACTCGAGGGAGGTATGGACGGTAGGTTGGATATTTCTTAGCTTATATCTATTATGGGATTACTGTAGTTACATTTGAATGGTGGTTCAAGCATGCTATGTGTTGTGGTTGTTGTCATTTGCATCATTAGAAATTGGTACATGCAAAAGAATACAAAAGTAAATTAGAGTAATTTTTAAGTCACCAAATTTATTTTTGAAAAAAAACTTTTGTGCCTTTGTCTTAAATTTCACAAAGGTTCGGATTTTCAAAGATTCGTGAACGTTTTCATCTATAAAGAAGGAGGATATACTGAGCTTCTAGTAGAATTAGGATTGGTGTGGTGAGCGACATGTGTTGAACGAAAATTGTGTTTTACAGTCTCCTTGACAGACTCTTGAGAGCCGTAGTTGTGCTCGGAATTCGATTTCGTGGCAATGCCTATTTATACTTCGTTTTTTAATTGCATTTCCAAAACAATCGATTTCGTTTTTGTAAATTAGCATTCGTGAAGTTGTGTAAAATAAAACCTCCTAATAGTCTTTGGCAAGTAAAAGTATGAGACAAAATATAGTATGTATCTAAATAAAAATAACTATATATATGCTATGTTATATCTATTAGTATATATATTATATATATATATGATAATATATATATGTATTAGGTATTAATATTTTTATTATGATAGGTAGTATAGTATTCGTGGCAATTTAGAATATAATAGTAAAAAAAAAATATTGTTCAGGCTTGAATGTTTGTCAAAATATTGTAGTATAGTATTATAATTATAGAATATTTATGATTATATTTGTTTATTTTGTATTTGTTCGAATAATATAATGTTGATGTATCGACCCTCTCTAATATACGTATATATATATATATGTGATATATATTTATATATATACATAATATTGCGTATATAATATCTATATAAGTCGTAATGGGGATTAGTAACTATAGTATTAGGTTTGGTATATATAGTTTAATATTATATAGTTCAATATAGAGTATATAGTATTGAAATTATAATGATATTAGGGTGTTAATATATAGGATATACTATTAGTATGATAGTAGATATTATTATATTATTAGTTATAAGCATTATTGGTTAATATATATTTACGTAGATTTATGGATTAATATTATAGTATTATATATATCTAGTGGTATTTATTATATCGATGATTTATAGTAGTAAATATATTATAGTATTATTTATATTAGCTATATATATATAGTATACGTATAGATAATACGTATGATTGATATCTATATACTATATAGTATTACATATATATATGATTAATATATAAATATTATATATATATATATATGAATAGTTTGATACTATATATAGTAATATATTATTATATATAGCTAGTACTACCTTTTAACCGTGCTTTATCCCGCTTTCAGAGGGTAACACTAGGGGACTAAAAGGAAAATTCGACAACTTTAGGTCAGTGCTATCTCCAAACCAAGCGCAACCAACGATGTTCGCCAGTCTAGGTTTTAATTCTCGCCCACAGGTTTGTAATATATATATATAAAGTGTATATATATATAGTAGTATGATAGACATAGCATATATATATATATGCTAGTATATATATTTATGATAGTATATATTAGATATATATAAATATATTATATAGTATAGTAATATATATATATATACGAACGTCTACTTGATGATGTTTAAGCAGCACCTTGTGGTACAGGGGTTGTGTCGTTCAATCTCCTGCGTAGCATTGGAGTTTTATCTACCTGGGGGCGAGAATTAAAATGACTGCGAGCACGTTGGTGGGGCTGGTTTGGGATAGCTGGCCTTATAAGCTTCGATTATCCTGTAGTCCCGTGTTACCTCTCTAAAGGGGATAAAGCCACTATTATATGATCTATATATATACTAGTTATGAAGACCTAAAGAGGAGTTAAATTGCCCAAAAAACGCTAGCGTCCATATAAATTCTCAAATAGAACAATATTCACGATGTAACATGTCCCTCCTCGGTCTTGATATTTATTTTAAATCAAATTAATTTGATATTGCACATTATAGTGCGTAATTATTTAGCAACAATAAATTTTTTTAAATATAAATTATATGATTGTGAAGGGCCATGTTTACACGGTGATATCGTTCTGATGTTATATATATATACGTTATATGTATATATATATATGATATATATATTATTATATTAATTATATATATATATTATATTATAATATTATAATTATTATACTAGTATATATATTATTATGTTATATCTATATTAATTATATATGTATAATATGGTATTATATATATAGTATAAGGTGGCCAGATCCGTTACTCCGATTTATAACGGAAACTAGTTTTTTTGGAGTAACAAAGTATAGAGAGCCTCATATAACTTTCTTCACATGGTCACGGCAACGATATACTACCTTCCGTTATGCTTTGTCCTCCGGTTACATTTTGTTCGACTTTCGTTGAATGTTGATAGCCAATTTGATCCACCCAGTCAACGCTGAAAAAATCCTTTAATAATATATATAGTAATATTATATATAGTATTATATACATATATAGATATATATATATATAATTATATATATATATTATTATACTAATATATAGCTATAAGTATATATTATTAAGCTATATTTCGGTTACTATAACTTAAGATAATATATGTATAATATATAATGTATGGATATACTATGTATATTTGAACTTTGCTTTTCGTTATTGGTTAGTATACTTATTACGTTGAGTCTTTTTAGGAATCGGGCCTAAGTTGAAAGCATATCGTAGTTTAGGTAGTACTGAGGTTATGTTTTTTATCTTTTATTTTTTACTTCGACTTCTTTTTTAACTTAGATTTTGCGTTTTACTCTAATTTAGGCCCTGCCATTTATTATAATTATAAAGTTTTTAAGCTTTCCCATTTCTTTAGTTGATCCATAGTATATTTTGTTTTTCATTTTTTGTTATGCAATTTTGAGAGTGTGTGAGTGCCGAGTGTTTTGAAACTTTCTGGATTTTTCATATTTTAGATATTCTTACTGTAACATATATATATATTTAAAATTCCAGGTTTTAAATTTAGTTTAGCTACCGAATAACGTCTATCCCGTTGTACTCTCCTTTGGGTTTGTTCTTTTGTTCTTGTTTTGTTGTTGTGATTAGTGTGTGTCATGTATGATGGCGGAATTTGCACAGCACGGGCTTTCTTTGACTTACATCGTGGCTTGCACTCTAACTTTGCACAGTGGAATACCACCTCTCTAACTCAAACCCTAACCTTTTGCTCTTGTTCTGAGACCCTGAGATGGATAAGAATTCATCCTCTAACTTCGTTTAATATATCCCATCTATAACTTATTTCATAATTGATCCTTACTTAAAGGGTGGAGTATGTGCTATGTAAAATAGAACATCCTCCTGTAAGCCACGTGATCTCGAGAATCTGAATCCTCCTAACTCGAGTGTCTCTGTGGGCTGTAAATCGTTTCTTACTTCTATAGACAATAAGTCTTGTGCTTCTGCTAACTGTCTCCAACAGAACAGATTTTCGAAATGATTTTTTTGATTACCTTACTACTTTCTCACGAGACTGTTATAGCGTCATTCTACGATACCAAATTTCTGAGTCTTGCCGAGTTAAGAGTGGATTTCAAATGTAACCCACAACACTGAATTGTTGGGGTCTCTCTCATTGACTTGATTTAGGTGGGAGCAAGAGGAGTGAATTTGAGAGTATGACGAAAAATATCCATAGCAATAGATTAAAAAACCTGTACACATATTTCCAGATAATTCACCAATTCTTGAAACACGTATCTTGGACCTATAGTTTCCCGACTAGTCATTATTACCTCTCGTATAAATACAACCACCTTTCGCTCTCTTTCGGTAAATCGTGTACCACACACCTTATAGGTCTCTAATTCTTCTCTTGTTCCTCATCTGCCAACAGCTCCATCCTGCCTATTACTTTTGTTCTCTGGCACTTTTAATCGGGGCTGACACTGGGGGCATTTCGCTTACTTCTACGTTTTGCTGACACTATATTGGAATTGTGACTGCTTTGCACTCGTGTAAGACGCTTCAGCTTCTGCCGATAAAGTGGGAACTGTAAAATCGTGATGGGATGAGCAGGTTCATTCCTTTCTTGGCTAATTTTTTTTCTGCGCTGTTTCAATAATCCTATCGTGTTTGTGAATGCCGTTGCCTTTGTTTATCTGGCCATTTAGGCTATGAGACAAGTGCGTAATCGGGGTGTGGATAAAATTGTCCTCTATTCCCTCTTCTACACTCATCGCATAAATTTTTCATTTCATGTTCTGAGGAATCGTCTGCAGGATACTCTTCGACAAGAAAGCGGACTTTCATGAAAGAAGTGAGCTGAACTCCTTGGTTCTCCTACTGACTAATTATGTGTTTCTGGCCTCTTGCCACAAAAAACATCTCTAACAACTTCGTAAAATCATAGTCCTTCCTCTCTATTCGCTCTGATGGGTTCTGTTAACTATAAACTCAACTGAAATAGGCCAATGTCGTCTTCGCCTCGGCTATTTTCCTTCTAAAAACGTCAACCCTTGGAACTCGATCTGCATTCAATCTTCCTCTCCTTCTCACCTCTCAGGTGTCTCTAGTGCCCTTTGCCTGTGATACTACTTTGATCTCGGGGTGCATGGCTTCTGAAATCTATGAACGTAAATAAGGAGGGTGGCCCGGATGACATTCCACCCTGAGTTTTGAGGGAGTGTGCTTCCGTGCTGATCCCCGCTCCCCTCGTTCAACTAGTATTCTCTATGCGTCAAGTATAGTCACTTTCCCTCGATGTTGGACAGCACGCCATATTGTCCACGACCTTATTTACGAAAAAAGAACCGCTCTGATCTTCTCAACTATATCGAACCTATATGATTCTTACTCTGTTGATATTCTTATCTAAGAATTCTTTGAAACCCTTCTCAACTCTCAGTTTCTTAGAACTCTGGAATCTGCGTTTCCCTTCTATTCCGATCGCCACGTTACAGGCTTTCGCCGCTCTGGAGTCTAAATGGCGATAGTAACTTTCCCTATTCTAACAGATTTATGGTTTTCCGCCTTAGAGACTATGCGTGGGGAGACTTTGCGTTGGTGGACGCTTGTGTACATACTTCCAAAGCATTTGAATCCGGTCTGGCACGCGGCTCATCTCTCCTGGTTGCAAAACCCCTACCTTCCCGTTGCTTACTTATGTCTAGGCTTCTTTACAAGATCTCAATCATACATACCGGCTGTATGTTTGATGGGGTCACTGGTTTCTTCTTTTCTGTCGCATATATGTGTCCTCAGAGTTCTGTCGCTTGTCTCACTCTATTCCTGCTTTCGTTAATTATCTCTTCCTCATACTCTGACACATCTATACTCTACACATCAATATGACCGATGGCTGACCTTCATTCATCAACTAATTTCATAGGTTTCTGTGTCCCATCTTTTACTTCTTAGAATTGTCGCTCTGCTGCGTCTTAACCTTTCCGATTCTATTACTCGCTTGAGTCCTGGACAGAATTTCCGCAGTGGGTCGTTCAACTTGTGAAATTTTAATTCTTTAAAAACCCAACTTTCTACAAATCTCACCTCTCTAAGCACACTTCTAACTTTCCTTATTCTCTTTCTGACGCTTCCCGTTCGTCCCTTCTGTTGACAAATATAAAACATTACTTTGGCTTACATAAAACAATAAATAGTGGTCTTGGAATATTCACATCCACGAACGTTTGACTAGGGCTCCCTCAAAGAAACTGGGAAGTTCTGTTTTTAGACTGCGAACCTTTTTTTCCATCTTCTCAGTTGCTTCGCTCAAGCTAACAAAGGGGTCTATCCGCCCATTGTAATGGTAGTACTGCGTCTATATTCTGGGGGGCCCTGGTTTACCCGGCTTTTTGGAAAGGGGTCGAGTCAAAGGCAAAAGGGCTATAACTTGTTCTAGGTACTGTTCCTTATTTCACCTTACTCTTCTATCTTTGCGTGCGCGATTTCGTGCTTTCAATCTCTTTTCGTTGTATAGTACCGTAGGCGGCAAGGTGTCCTGAGGAACTTTCCACTCGCTTACCACAGACCTGTACGGACGCTCACGAAGCATCCAAGGGTGCTGTGTTGGCACATTGCTAGATTTTCGTTGTGTTGGATATTAGTAACTCCGGGCTAGTTCGCTGAGGTGGCTTCCTTCTTTCCTGCCACCTTCTGTTATGTGGAATTCTCTTTTCTATCTTTCTGTGCTTCTCCTACTGTCAAGATTAAAGTCTCCTCACTTTAAAAGTGCCTGCTCTGTGCCTCATCTTGGCCGTTAATTTGTGTTAGATGAATTTTTTGAGGCGTTCAACCCCCTCCTTGAATGATGGGGCTCTGCCCGTGAGCGTCGGTGATTATATATTATAGTTATATTATATAAGTACTAATATTATATATTATACTGATATATATATATTATATATATATATATAATAATATATATTAGTATATCTTAAATAGCATACTTAATATATATTAGTATTATATAATTATATATATATATATTTATATATATATTTACTATTATATATATAGTATATATATAATAATAGAGGGTATAATGGGGAATCTGGTCCAGTAGAATAATGAATACGGGATCGCTAGCTCTTCGTAACTGGATGAATATGAATGTGACTAGTAGGTGTTTGGAATCTTTTCCGAAAATACGGCAATAACATTTGCCAAGTAATGAGGAGGGTTATCAGGTGAATATGGTGTGGGTTTGATGTGCAAGAAGAGATAGATGTTATTTTGGAAGAATGAATCTGCAGGTATAGATGAAATTTACCGGTGAAATGATCAAAGAACGGAGGCGAAATGTGATTTGATTGTGGATTTGGAAGCGTGTAGTAAGCAAAGCGTTATTGTAGGTATATTCCAACGGCTATTGGTACAGGAATGAGTCGCCACTGTAAATAGTCAGGCCCTTAATAAGAAGGCGTAGGAAAAATAAGGGATAACTGGCAGGAATGATGAATAGGCGTGAATTCAAGTTTTTAAGTGTAGTAGGCGAAGTTATTACTGCTTTCTATTTATTGCCAGAAAAAGATGCGTTGAGTGAATCTGAAGGAGGCATCTGATTGGTGAAAACAAGGTGAGTTTAGTAATGTTAGGATGTGTGGCTGGATCAAATCTTTACATTGAAGACAAGATGATTGGGAGAAAATTAGGGAGAAGGAAGACTATATGTATTAGGGTTTTCGGATTTGCAACGGCGTATGATTGATTTAAAGTAGGGAAACTCTATTGCAGCGTGTATGATATATAATGTTTGTGTAAGTAGCGTTCTTCATCTGAATAGAATCCAAAAGTACTGTATGAGGTTCTGCGAATATGACAGTGAAGCTGTGTAAATAGAAAATACATGGAGTTTGAGAAGTGCCAATGTTTTCTTAATATTAACGAGCGGAAGTGAGGCTGGATTGCTAAATGTCCGTTCTTGTTACAATTGTATATGGAATTGGGTTATGAAAGATTAGAGATGGGGTGGGCAGGGGATGTGTTTAGATGATGAGAATAGATAAGAGACGCGGGAACTGATTTGTTGTGCGTGCTAAATCTGAAGAGTTTTAATGAGGATGTTGTAGAGAAATGTTGGTCGACGGGTGTGTAAGAAGTAGGATTGTTTAAGATATATCAGTGAATTAGAGCTAAGAGGTTATGAGGTTGTAGCGGAGATACTAGTCCTCGTGTGAAGTTTAGTGTGGTTAGAGGGTGAGGTAGCTGGAACATTTGTCTGATAGTTTAAATATTTGTAGTATAATATGTTGGACGTTGAAAAGCGAGCAGGATGATGCAGAATGAGTAGATAATGAGAAGTGTGAAAGGCATGAATTCCTGAGGTAAGGTGGCTTGTGCAATTAAATTGTTGGTTGGTGTAAAGGGAGTAAGTCTTGAGTGCCTAGCTTCTTTATCATGAGGGAAATGTTTTTAAAAAATATGATAAATTTAAAATTTAAATTATACTACAAACCAATAAATTACCTAAGATACCGTAATTAATGTCCTTGGTGAAATAAGCTATACTTAGTAACTGGGCACTCGTCGTAACTCTTTTCTTTTCAAAAGAAAAGGTAATAAACGATAGACGGAACTAGTGGACTCGCGTTAGGTTTTAGCTTTCTATCTTGGAGTCACGAGCTTCGATATGGAGTGGATACTGCGCAGGTCGGATAGTTAGCTTTATGAGGTGTAGTAGAGTAATGGTAGAGTGGTAGTAGATCATTCCAGATATATTATATACTATATATATCATATATAGCGTTATATATATATATTATATTATATATACTATATCATATAATATACTGTATATATATAAATATTTATATAAGTATATATAGAATTAGAAAAAAATATACGTGATAGTATATAGATAGTATATAGGTATATATATAAGTATATATATACATATATATAAAGTATATATATAATAATATTTATTTTATATATAATAATATAATTATATATTTATATTAATATATTTCTTATAGTTAATTATATATTAATATATTATATATATATATAATATATTATAGGTAATTTAATTATATATAGAGATATAACTTATCCCTCCCAAAGTGTTGTATATATTATAGTAGTATAATGTATATATATATTAATAATATATATTATATAGTATATTATATATAAGTATATATAATATATATTATATAATAATATCATATTATATATTATATTTATATCGCATATGATAGGTACTCTAGATTTTGTTCAAGTACAAGTACGGCTCTATGAATTGTTCAATGCTGAACAAGTACAAGTGCTCTAGTACTAGATATTTGTTTCAATGGTACAAGTTACTATATGGCATCAGTACAGTACTTATGAAAACTTGCATATATATATATATTAAATATATATAATAGTAGTAGTATATATATATATATATCTTACTATAGTATATATAGTATATTATATATATATATATATATGATTTATTAATCATATAAGATATATATTATTTATATATAGCATATATACATATATATATATATATATATATTATATATATTATATATGAGATTTATATATATTAATTAGTATATATATATATATAGCGTATAATATATATATTAACAAATACTTAATATTTATATAGTATATAATATATGTATTATATAATAACTAATATACATATCATCATTATTTTCTATCGTTACCATCACTCTCCCCCAAACTGGGGATATAGGTGCGTAACATGCACCGGAAACAGATAAAGTAGTAAGAATATGAAGCAAGTCCGAAAAAAAGAAACTCAGCTTGTTTTTCACCTTTTTGTGAGAAACTCGTGCAGTCAAAATCCACCCTAGAGCTCAAGGGACAACGACGAGACCCGTCACTAGGTCGAATTTCTGCGTCAATTGTGGTTGCATCCCCTGCCCAGAGTGAGCTACGAAACATAGCCCTCACTAAAAACCCACATCACGCAGCAGAAGAAACGTGCACTTTGTCCTTCCTTGCATTTTGCCAGATTCGAACCGTCTCCTTAATAAGAAGGATTTCTTACCGTGATCTCAAAAATCCACTTTTTCTTCGCTCTCTTGCAGCCCGGTCGATTCGCCACAGCACACTCCACTACATATGTCATGCCCATTTAACCTAACCAATCGTTTTCTTCCATCTTCTCACATGACCAAACATCTCAAACGTACTTTCATTTATTCTCTAGTATACGTTCATCTCCGCACATATATCTAAATTCTGCTCAACAATCCACTAAATTGTCCATGTCTGAACACGATTGTAGCATTTAGACTCAATGACTCTTAATGTTCCAGACATAGTCTTCAACTACTATATTTAACCACAGTAAAACATAGCGCTGATTCTCATGTAAACGCCTGACGTCTTGCGACTCAAGACTTAGTCCTTTTACATCCCAAAAGGATTGAATTGCTTTCTTACAAAAGTACCATGATGTCCTCATTACAATACTTAAAGGAGTTTCCACTCTGGATCATCCATTCCCTTTTCAATCCAACTTTTCAGCTGTTCCGACTCATTTTAACACAACTAACATACGAGGACTGATCCTCGCTCAGTCTAAACCTAGTGCAACTTTACTCTAAGTTACGTTTACCTTTCAAACCCTCCATTTACACACCCACCAATTCTCTCCAACTCTCTCAGATTGTCGTTTCACGCAAAACGCCAAATCATTTCCCGCATATAATTTAGTGTAGGGTCGACATGTCGTCACGTCTCTTATATTCTCCAGAATTCATTCTATACGACCTCGCCTCTGCCGCCCCCCCTCTGAATTCTTTCATACTCCCATCCTATAATCATAGTTCTGAGTACGGACAGTAAGAAGCCAAGGAACCTAACACAACCCTCGCTGCACTTCTCTTATTAATATTAAAATAGGCGATGGCCGGAAGTCCGTCAACTCAGTCCGGACAAGTTGTTGTGTACTTCCATGATTCCAGACTGGATAACCGGATAATTACTTCCCTAGTAGGTTCTGTCCTCGTTGGTGGGAATTTTTTTCCAAATATTGAATTTGTGATAACGTTATTTATATATATATATACTATATATGATAATAATAATAATAAGTTAAATATATAATATATATATAATTAATTATTAATATATAATATATATATATATATATATACGTAGTGATATATTATACTATAGTGTATTCAAAATGGTATGTGTTATATATTATATTTATATAGTATATTTATGAGTTGTAATTCAGTTACATAAAAATATAGATACTTGTTTAGACTTTCGATGTCGGGAACCAATGTTATATTATAGTTCGAGTTCAATCAATGTTCAATGTTGACTGTACAATACAATTGTATCTGAAATTTGTGGTGACTAATTTTAAAACACAATGATAATATGGTGTAATATTTAATATTATAAAATGATATTATAAAAATATTAAAAGTATCATGTAAAAAATCATATTTAATTAATGGAATTAAGCTACCGAATGACCATGTTAAGAATGGCTGATGTTTTTAGCCGCCTGAACAGATTCTTATTGCTCGACGTGTTAGTATGTAATTACGTAAAATTACGTAATACCCTTACTGTTTATTTAACGTGTTTTAAGCATGTGTAGTTACCGTACCGAGTGTATATATGACGGCACATCTCAGAAAATTTAATTAATTAAAAAAAAACAATACTCGAATTGCAATAAATACTACAAATTAATTCTATGATAAAATATAAAAATCAACGAAAATTGTCAGGCACAAAACTTGTAACAATGCGCATGTTTGGAAGATAAATATACTTCTGGTATTAAGAAAAGCTGGTGCTTAACGAATAGACTGGTTACAAAAGGGTTATCGATTTTAACTTCTATAGTGAAACAATGCAGACTTTATTCGATTTTGGAGACATCGGATCGATTAATAGTAACACTCATTATTCATTTAATATGATGATAAATTGTTAAGCATCAGAAAATAAGAAAACCTGTTAAAAAACATGATCCTTTGCGTCACAGAAAAAAAAAAGAAAATGATAAAGAACGCTGCACATAGAGTGGTCATCATCGTGTAAGCAAATATTTCACCGTTGTTATATATCTTCTCTTATATTTTTTGCATTATTTTAGTCCCTCCCATTGTGATTGAAAGATATATAAGAAACGTTTATTTTTTATGGTATCATGTTTAAATTAAGTTTGGAAATGTACGATTATAATATGAAATTTTTTTGGACGTTATTTATTAAACCTTAAACACATTATTGAAATTTTTTTGTTTTCTTGCAGGAGGTGTACGCTGAATTCAAAAAATGTATTCAGTTTTTATGTAGATCATGTGTTTTTTTTAAATACCGGAGTACCTATCCTGGAGACTTGGCCATGATATATATAATATATAATATAGTATATATATATAGTATATAATATAGTATACAGATAATCTCTTCGATAATCGATTTATAGATAATAATATAATTTATAAATATATATATAGATATATATATATATATTTAGGTGTGGGACGATTAATCGTCCATCGTCATTCGGCAAAAATTCGGCATATTGTTTTAAAATCGTCCATACGTGCATCCGGCAAATTCGCCGAATTATTTGCCGATTATATTGAACAAATATAAGATTTTTGATATAACTATTAAACTTCTCAATTAATAGATAAATAATAATAATAGATCGCCGGTTGGTAAATCATTAATCAATACTAATAATAATAATAATAATAATGTATATATATATGTATAATATTAAATACTATATAATATATTATACAATATATTGTATATATATTATACTTATATTATATATATGATATACTATATAATATATATATATAATTATATATACTTACTAATATATATAATTATAACTATATTTGTACCGCCATCTTTCGCTTTATGGTAAATGTATGCACATTCCAGTGCCCTGAATGGTTCGGCCTTTCTGTTAGTGCGTTCTATCCACAGACTCATCCGTCTCCAGTTTGACACGCATATCATTGATACACATTAACTTATGCATCGTCACACCCTCTTCTGGTGCCAGTCTGAGCGCGACATTCCCTATCCTTTATCTCCATAGGCGTGTAGGTGAGAAAAAATTGCCCACAATCGTATATCCTGCGTGTCGTAGAAGGCGTAGTAAATGGACTGTGGTAGTTAGGGTTTGAACTGCCCTACTACCACTTATCTTTGCCTATAGGAATGCTAATGCAGCTGCTCGGAGAAGTGCGTGAATCGCAGTAAGATCGCGCCTTCTATCCAGTGACGGTCGGCGCAAAATTATTGAATCGCTATCTGTATATGAAATGTAGATGGAATACATGTTGAGGAGTATGAGGAGATGAGTGATTGGGGATGTATATAGAAAGTTAAAATTGTGTGATTGCTCGCTGTGACGTGAAACAAAGAAATGAAGCAAAAACAATGAAAATGAGTGTCGTGGTGTGAAATGTGTTTGTGTCGTGTGGAAAGGAATGAAGGGGGATAGGAAGGGATGCAATTCTTGGATGATGAGACTGTGGTTAGAGAGCTAGGTAGAGTTTTGTGTGTGTGAGTACTTCAGAAGTCTAAAGTTGAAAAGTGTTCCAAAATTTGTAGTGGTTGCGACATATGAATCCATTGAGGGACAATGTTTGAACAAGAGTACGATTTTCTGGGATATGTATCGAATGATGTTTGTTTGGATGGGGATTATAGAGTATTCTTCATTTGCCACGATCTGCCGCATTTTAACGATTTTTGTTTTTTTTATCAGTTGTCACCACCACTCCACGGTAGGCAGGCCCTATTTCAAGAAGGGGGTGTAGTCTCTAGCCTCAAGTCATAGTTCACCTCCTATGCGCAAATTAACTGCGATCATGCATAAGCACAGAACGACAGCCGCCAAGGCTTTACAAGTGAGGAGATAAATTCAGTATGAAATACAGAGATGGAAGAGAATCCACAAATAATATGTGGCAGGGGAAAGAAGGAAGCACCACTAGCAAACTAGCCTGGATTACATCGAAATGTCAACTACATTATACTCGTTCGCGCAAGAATATACATCTATCTCTATTTTGCTACTAAGCGTCGTAAAGTTGTGGTTCGCGAGCGATAAGCTTCCCCCTCGGATCACATCCGGCTGCGGTCCTATAGGATAGAGATAGAGCACCAACATCGCCTCGCAAAGATAGAGTGGTCAAAGGAAGCTGGAAAGTACAGAACAGTTTACTATAGCCTTTTTGCCGTTTGAACTCGGCGTCGACCCCTTCCAATTAGCCGGGTGTAAACCAAGAGCCCCCTCCCCCCAGATATGAGAGCAGTACTGCCATACATGGGGCGATTGACGGACCGTTTGTATAGCGGATCGCAACTGACGTTAAAAAGGAGTAAGAGTCTCACAGTCTAAACGAACTTCCAGTTCTTGTGTAGGCCGCCCTAGTGCAACCGTTTGTGCATGTGCAGGTTTCCACGACAATAGCATTTTTGTTCATGTTAGGGCCAATGGAACTGTATTAATTGTCTAACAGGAGAGACGCAGAAACCGTCGACACAGAGGCATTGGATTAGAAAGTAGATAGGTATTTTGAGAAGAAGATTTGTTTAAAAGTTAGCGTTTATAAGAATTGTAATTTGCACAAAGTTATTTCCTGATCCTATGCAGTCGAGAGATGAATAAAATCGGAAAGATTAAGACTGGAGAGGCAATTCCAGAAGAAGTATAAATGGGAGTAAATATTGGTTTATGATAATGAATGAAGGTATGCGATGGTCATCGGAATAACGAGTAAGATAGAGGGATAGAGGTGCAGGGTGAGAAGATTTTAATTAATGACTATATTGAATAAAGTAGGTAGAATAAGACAAACCAGGTGAGTGAAATCACCGTATCCATTTGACAGAAAGGAAGAAGATAGTCGCCCATTCAACGAGAGCGCGCGATATTTGACGAGTTGAAATGAAGTAGCTAGCAGTATTAGGAGTAACAGCAAGAGCAAGTATTGACCCAAAGCGAAGGGGGAGCTTGGAGAGGCAAGTGAACCCGTGCACGTGGACGACCCATACAGTATAGACTCGGGTAATAATGCTCTAGCATGAATATGTCAAGTCGCCACCAACCCAAGTTCTCTCCTCCTCCGTGTTCCTGATAAGCGTAAAAACATAAATCGGGTTAGATTAGAAATGTGATATTTGCTCATTTAGATCTTTCCGCTGCACACGAGAGCTCGTATGCTGGAGCGATTCGGAGTCGAGTTTTCCTAGATGATCTTAAGAAGTGGATAGTCTTGAGAAGGGTTTCAAGATCTTAGATCGAAAATACAAGTGAAGCCTTACAGGGCCGATTAGCTTAGAACGGATCAGAGCGGGCTTCGCTGTTTTTCCTTAATAGGTTGGACCATGTTGCAGTAGCTTTCCAACACTGAGGGAGGGATATAGTGCTGAGTATGTGGAGACATAGGAGAATAGTTAGTGTGAGAGGCGAGGGCCGTAAGAGCATTACGCTGTTTCAGTTGCGAGAATTTAGCAACACAAATGATCAGATCGAGTAAAAGGTAGGAAAAGGCAAGATTTACAGGAGGTTGCAGGAGATGAAAGCAATTTGTCAGTAGGTAGAAAACCCAGAGGAGGTTAGCGGTGCACTTTCCTTTGATGAAAGCCAGTCTTTGCTCGCGAAGGAAGTAATCCCTGCAACGTATTTTAAGCGCTGAATGAAAGATTAGTGCGAGAGTTGAT
>JABUQX010078924.1:0-5000 GCA_015478945.1 Trachelipus rathkii
ATTGATTCAAGTCATATTTTTTACTAAAATTGTAATGTTTTACATACCCTAAAGCAGTAAATCAGTAAATCAGTAAATCAAACTACCTTCCTCACCCCTTCCGTGATCTATTGATCTATTGATCTATTGATTTAAGTCATATTTTTTACTAAAAATTGTCATGTTTTACATCCCTAAATCAGTAAATCAGTAAATCAAACCACCATTCAACCACCATCCTGTCCATACGTGATCTAATGATCTATTGATCTATTGATTCAAGTCATATTTTTTAGTAAAATTGACATGTTTTACATACACTAAATCAGTAAATCAAATCATCCAACCTACACTCCTGTTCAACCATGATCTATTGATCTATTGATTGAGCCATATTTTTACTAAAATTATCATGTTTTACATACCCTAAATCAGTATATCAGTAAATCAAACCGCCCATACCACACTGTCCACATCATCCATAATCTATTGATCTATTGATCTATTGATCTATTGATTCAAGTCACATTTCGAGTATCATTTTGGATAAACATAACATAAAAACAAATTCTTTATACCCTGATCAACGAATATATGCTAACGTAACAAAGTTTTCACATTAATAAAGCTTACTTAGCATCATCTGAACTATGAATATAATGCACAGCGACAAACCTGACACACCTTAAACATGAATAAACTGTTAACGTTAACAAAGTTCCACACTTAACAACAGTAAAGTAACTAACATAGCATACAAAGACGTAACCTATTCACACTTTGTCAAGCATATCTCTAACATAACAATGTTAATTTATATTAACATGGTAATATTTAACAAAAATTTATTACAACATTGGTTAATTATCATACTGATCAACGAATATACTCTAACGTAATAAAGTTTCCACATCAATAAAGCTAACATAGCGTAAAATGAACTAAGAAAATAATGTACAACGACAAAATACCTAATACAAATCAACTAATGCTGTCGCAAAGTTCCATAACGCCTGTAAAGTAAATAACATTACATGCAAAACTTAGCATACAACTTTTTCAAGCATAAATCTAACATATTAACGTTAATCTTACATTAATCTTAGTAACAAACGGTTTTAGGCCTCAGCCTTGAACGTTAATCTTACAAATCAACGGGTTTTAGATATCATAACAAAGTTTTTACATTATCATAGTATATTAAACAAAAATTTATCATAACCTTACCTAAATATCATAATCCCCAACAAATAATTGCAAACATAACAAAGTTTTATCAAACATAACATAAAAATAACAAAGTTTTATCCGAAACATAACATAAAAATAAGTTCTTTGAATAAAATATCATAGTAAAGTGTAATAGTTTACTGATTTTAAAGCAGTAAATCAGTAAATCAGTAATTCAAACCATCAACCCCTCCCCTTCCCTCCCTCCATGACACTGATCTTTTGATCTATTGATTCCAGTCACATATCGAGTATCATTTCGGATAAACATAGTACAAAAATAAGTTTTTATATACTAACCAACGAATATATGATAACGTAACATTGTTTTCACATTAATAAAGCTAACATAGCATTATCAGAACTAAGAATATAATGTACAATGACAAAACCTAACACACCTTACGCTCGAATAAATTACTAACATTAACAAAAGTTCATCCACTTAACAGCAGCAAGTACTGCACAGCGTACAAAACGTAACCTATTCACAGTTTTTCAAGCGCTATCTCTAACATCAATGTTGAATTTTACATTAACACTATTGATTTACGTCGCATTTCGAGTATCATTTCGGATAAACATAGCACAAAAATGAGTTCTTTATATACTAACCAGCGATTATATGCTAACATAACAATGTTTTCACATTAATAAAGCTAACATAGCATCATAAGAACTAAGAAAATAATGTACAACGACAAACCTAACACATCTTACGCATGAATAAACTGTTAACATTAACAAAGTTCCACACTTAACACCAATAAAGTAACTAACATTGCGTACAAAACGTAACCCTAATCCCACTTTTCCAACATCTCTAACATATTAACGTTAATTTTCATTTGCACAGTAATATTTAACAAAATTTATCATAACCTTATCTAATTATCATACAGACCAACGAATAACTGTAAACATAACAAAGTTTTATCCAAACATAATATAAAAATAAGTTCTTTGAATAAAATATTATAGTAAATTGTAATAGTTTACTGATTTAAAGCAGTAAATCAGTAAATCAAATCAACCCCTCCCCACCCATCCATCCATGACCTTTGATCTATTGATCTATGATTCATGTCACATTTCGAGTATCATTTCGGATAAACATAACACAAATATAAGTTCTTTATATACTAACCATCGAATATATGCTAACGTAACAACGTTTTTACATTAATAAAGCTAACATGGCATAACCTGAACTAAGAATATAATGTACAACGACATACCTAACACACCATACGTACGAATAAACTACTAACATTAACAAACTTCCGCGCTAAACAACAGTAAAGAACCTAACACTTCGTACAAAACGTAACCTATTCACACTTTTTCAAGCATATCTCTAACATACCAATGTTAATTTTTATTATTTAATCGCAATATTTAAAATTTAACATAGCCCGTCTAATCATCATCCCACTGACAACGAATATAAAGCTAACGTAACAATTTTTTTTACATCAACTTCGTAATATTTAACAAAATTTTGCTAATGTCTACGTTTATTCATAGTTTAAATGATGTTATACTCGAAAAGAGTGACACTTTTATGAAGATAGTGTCAGTTCATAGTTCAAGATGCTGGTATCTTTGATAGATTGGTCACTGTTAAGGGATTTTGTTAGATAATAAGGTTTAACCTTTTGCTGATGCGTGAAAATTAGGAACATATCGAGTATTGTATGACCTGTTAGCTACTTTACCTTTGATAAGTAGGGAATTTTCAGGATGTTAGCAGATTATTCATACGCGAGTATGTTAGGTTTGCATTTATACATTATATTCCTTTGTTCAGGTTATGTTAGCTTTATTGAACCTAAAACTTTGTTGCGGGATGGGAGGGTAGGGGACTGCAGGAATGGGTGGTTTGATTTACTGATTTATAATTTACTAGCTTTTAAAATCAGTAAACTCTTACACTTTGCTATGATATTTTATTCGAAAAACTATTTTATGTTATGTCAGGATAAATTTTTTTTTATGTTATGTTTGGTTAAAACTTTGTTATGTTTGCAATTATTCGTCGGGTATTATGATATTTATACGAGGTTATGATGAATTTTGTTAAATATTACAGTTAATGTAAAAATTATTACGTTAGCCTTATATTCGTTGTCTGTATGATGATTAATAAGGTTATGTTAAATTTTGTTCAATTTATTTTTGTTAGTGTAAAATTAACATTGGTATATTAGAGATATGCTTGAAAAAGTGTGAATAGGTTCCGTTTTATAGGAAGTGTTAGGTACTTTACTGTTGTTAAGTGCGGAAGTTTGTTAATGTTAGTAGTTTCTTCGTACGTATGGTGTGTTAGGTTTTGTCGTTGTACATTATATTCTTAGTTCGGATAATGATCTTTATTAATGTAAAAACGTTGTTACGTTAGCTTATATTCGATGGTTAGTATATAAAGAACTTATTTTTGTGTTATGTTTGGATAAAACTTTGTTATGTTTAGCCGAAATGATACTCAAAATATGACATGAATCAATAGATCAATAGATTAAAAGGTCATGGGGGGATGGGTGGGGAGGGGTTGATGGTTTGATTTAATGATTTACTGATTTACTGCTTTAAAATCAGTAAACTATTACAATTTACTATAATATTTTATTCAAAGAACTTATTTTTATGTTATGTTTGGATAAAACTTTGTTATGTTTACAGTTATTCGTTGGTCTGTATGATAATTAGATAAGGTTATGATGAATTTTTGTGCATCTTACCACTGTGTGTCCCATGCAAGAACGCGTTGCTATGTTGAGATATGCTTGGAAAAAAGTATGAATAGGTTACGTTTTGTACGCAATGTTAGTTACTTTGCTGGTGTTAAGTGTGGAACTTTGTTAATGTTAACAGTTTATTCATGCGTAAGATGTGTTAGGTTTGTCGTTGTACATTATTTTCTTAGTTCTTATGATGCTATGTTAGCTTCATTAATGTGAAAACATTGTTATGTTAGCATATAATTGCTGGTTAGTATATAAAGAACTTTTTTTTGCTATGTTTATCCGAAATGATACTCGAAATGTGACGTAAATCCAATAGTGTTAATGTAAAATTAACATTGATGTGTTAGAATATGCTTGAAAAACTGTAAATAGGTTACGTTTTGTATGTGCTAGGTACTTTACTGTTGTTAAGTATGGAACTTTGTTAATGTTAGTAGTTTATTCGGGCGTAAGGTGTGTTAGGTTTAGTCGTTGTACATTATATTCTTAGTTCTGATAATGCTATGTTAGCTTTATTAATGTGAAACAATGTTACGTTATCATATATTCGTTAGTTAGTATATAAGAACTTATTTTGTACTATGTTTAACCGAAACGATACTCGATATGTGACCTGAATCAATAGATCCAATAGATCAGGTCATGGAAGGAGGGAAGGGAGGGGGTTGATGGTTTGAATTACTGATTTACTGATTTACTGCTTTAAAATCAGTAAACCCTCTCTACTGTGATATTTTATTCAAAGAACTTATTTTTATGTTATGTTCGGATAAACTTTATTTTATGTTATGTTCGGATAAAACTTTGCTATGTTTGCAATTATTTGTTGGGAGTTATCGTATTTAAAGGTAAAGGTTCATAAAACCGTCTCAATGTTCTTTATTAGTGTAAAACTTTATTGCATTTAAGCATATATTCATTGATCAATATGATAATCAGGATAAGTTCTTGACACATTTACTCAAATGTTCACTGTATCAATATTAAAATTCTGGTGTTAATATATTAAGGAGTATGCTTGAAAAAAGTATGAATAGGTTACGT
>JABUQX010078924.1:10000-27909 GCA_015478945.1 Trachelipus rathkii
AATAATAATAATAATAATAATAATAATAATAATAATAATAAGAAAAAACTTCAGAGGCTGAACCAGAGTCGTTCGCGCTGGCAGAAGCGGAGTCGAAAGGCTGGCTTGCGTTCGGATGCGGAGCCGGAGTCGGAGTCGGAGCCGGAGTCGGAGTCGGAGTGCGTAAAAAACGATTCCTTGCAGGAATCGTTTTTCGACTCAGAAGGGAATCGATTCTTCGTAATAATAATAATAATAATAATAATAATAATAATAATAATAATAATAATAATAATAATAATAATAATAATAATAATAATAATAATAATAATAATAATAAATAATAATAATAATAATAATAATAATAATAATAATAATAATAATAATAATAATAATAATAATAATAATAATAATAATAATAATAATAATAATAATAATAATAATAATAATAATAATAATAATAATGTGTGTGTGTGTGCGCGCGCTCACGCGCTTCGAACACCTGTTCGATTGGACGCCGTTAGGCTTAACTCGAGCTCGGTATTGGAACGCCAAAAGCGATATATTGCACCTTCGGTCTCTGGGGGAGGTACCCCCTATATACATCGACTTGAAAACTCGTCGGTTTAGAGCTTAATACCTCAATAGATTATATTCAAAGTTTCAGACCGATAGCTTTTATACTTTGAGAAATAGCCGGCATCGCTGAAACTGGTACAATACTACTTTTTATATATATATATATATATATATATATATATATATATATATATATATATATATATATATATATATATATATATATATATATATATATATATATATATATATATAAATATATATATATATATATATATATATATATATATATATATATATATATATATATATGTATATATATATATATAATAATATAATATATAATAAACCTAACTATATATAATATAATATATACCTATGCTATATATATATCTATATATATATATAGATATATATAAATATATAATACAAATATATAATATATATATATATATATATATATATATATATATATATATATATATATATATATATATATATATATATATATATATATATATATCTATATATATATATATATATATATATATATATATATATATATATATATATATATATATATATATATATATATATATATATATATATATAAGTAAATGGTAAATAATATAAATCTATAAAAGGAATAGATGTTCAAGAGCATGCATTGCATGTATTAAGATTGTAAGTTGTGTGTATGTAATGTGAATGAACAAATGTTAATAAGATATTAGTTGAGATTAGCGTGGCCTGAGCTGATATCGATATTTTTCCGATAATCGTTTTTCTTTTAAATATCTTTCGTCCCTACGCCTACCAAGAGAACTATAAAAGCTCAGCCAAATATCTCATCATATAAATATATTCACTCTACCGATTTTTTTATTTAAATTCTGTTTAGGACCCATTAAATTTATATTATAATAAATTTTGTTAAGCAAACACCGTAAATCTATTACCTTAACAAAATTTATCATAACCTTACTGATTTTTCGAATGTACAAGAAATTATAAATCAAAACAAGTGAATAACGTTACTTATAAATATATCGTAATTGTGGCAATTTTTTATTAAGGACATGTAGCAACGTTGCTTCATAGTCATATCAAAACATCAATTACTTTTAAAAAAAATCGATTTTTTAGACTACGCTGTGCTCAGCTACCATTAATAGTACCGTATTTTTATTTAAGGATGCTATACTATTATGACATTAAGTAGTTCATGCAGTTTAAGCTAAAATCATGTTGGGTATAATATATAATATATATATATATATATATACTATATATACTATCTATATATATCTAATATACTAACATATAACAAATATATATATATACCTCTTTCATCAAAGTGCAGACTCCAGTAACTCTTTATACCCTATTATCCTCTCTCTACTCTCTTACTACTTTTAGCTTAACATATATATATATATATATATATATATATATATATATATATATATATATATATATATATATATATATATATATATATATATATATATATATATATATATATATATATATATATATATATATAAATCATAACGTTTTACTCCCATTAAAACATTTTTATTTAAATCGTTTTCTATTGTTGATTCAATGATTAACTTTAATAATAGCTTCAAGTTATTCTTTTGTACTAATTGTTTTAAGTATTTTAGTAATATTTTTATTATTTGTATTTGTTTTATTACATTTTGTTATAAAATATTATTTATTATGTATAGTATTTAAACATATCTTTATAAACGTAGTATTTATAAACAATTTTATACTCTATATTCAATACGATATCCACCAATTGCTTTGGGCACGGATTAGTGCAATTTTAATGTGCTAAAGCGTTATTTAATAATGACTATTCTTCCCTTTATCATTTCATTTTATAATCTTTATGTTTATTATGTAATAATTTACCTTTTATTTATTCAGCCGGAAATAAGAGAATATTATTATCGTAACATTAAAAATTTGTGCAAAAATAGATTGTTTCTATAATGTCAACTCATGCTGAGCCTGAGTAGCACTGTCTTGAGTCATCTGATATATATATATATATATATATATATATATATATATATATATATATAATAATAATAATAATAACTATATATATATAATAATAATATAATATATATATATATATATATATATATATATATATATATATATATATATATATATATATATATATATATATATATATATATATATATATATATATATATATATAAATTAACCTATGTCAATTTTTAAATGGCTGGTAGATTTATTATACAAAGAATAACGAAACCACTCGAATAGTCATTCATTTGTATATTAGGTGAACCACTTTCTGGTAGCGATTATGAAAATGTCAGTCATAATATATATATATATATATATATATATATATATATATATATATATATATATATATATATATATATATATATATATATATATATATATATATATATATATATATACGGTGCGGCAGATATAACTCCCACATTACAAAGGGAGATTGGAAAGAAATGGTACGAGGTATCACCAAAAACGTTTTATTTCACAAATGTAGATATAAAAAAGTTTTGTCTATTAAGTTTTAATAATTATATCGTCTAATTGGTGTCCTTGAAGGGCGATACACATTTGGAGCCGTTCTTGAAAGTTTTTCATCACTCTCACTAGCATGAGTGGGGAAGATATTCCGTCAGTTTCCTCTTGAATGGCTTCCTTCAGTTGGTCCAAGGACCGAGGACGATGTTGGAAAACCTCTGCTTTCAGGAACCCCCACAGGAAAAAGTCACAGGGGCTTTAATCAGACGAGCGCGGTGGCCACGGAACTGCCTCGTGTAAGGAGACGACTCGACCCGGGAACATATCCTGCAAGATTTCGCGAGGACGGCGTGCTGTATGGGCCGTAGCTCCATTCTGTTGGAACTACAAGTCCTCTGGGTTGTGTTCTTCCCTATACTCTTTAATTTTCGGCCGCAGGAAATTCTCCAAAATGTCGCAGTATTGATCTGAATCGACAGTAATTTTGAATCCACCTTCTTCAAAAAAAGTAAGGCCCAATTATGCTTATAGACGACACAGCACACAAAACGGTCACCTTTGGGCTGTGAAGGGGTCGTGCATAAAGTTTTCGAGGATTTTCGGCAGCCCAGTAGCGAAACTTTTGTTTGTTCACTCTGCCAGAAAGGTGGAAAAGCTCGATGATCCCATTACAGCAATCCATACGTCTTCCCCAGTTTGCTGGAGACAATTCCTGAACAATCGTGATCTTGCATGGGGGTAATCGAAGGTCAGTATACAAAATTCGCCTCACAGTTCTTTCCGAAATCCGAAGAGTTAAGGCATATTTCCGTGCTGAAATATTTTCTGGTGTTTTCACAGTTAAGGGACGTCCGAGTGGTTTTTACTTCAGTGCTGATCCTGTTTCCCCTATTCTTTGCACCCACAGCAAAATCGTTTTCCGGTCTGGAACACTTTCATTAGCACGTAATCCGAACCGCCTGCGAAACGCTCTCTGCGTTGGAATAACAGATTCATCATTTTTGAAACGGGTCTCCACAACAAAGCCACGATACTCACCCGACCATGGCATGTTGACGACTGAAAACTTTATTATGTACCCGAGAAAACGGAACCGTCGGCAACTCTCTGCATGCTTAGGTGACCACACAGATTTTTTCAAAAGAAAGACTTTTCTTCACCCTATATATATATATATATATATATATATATATATATATATATATATATATATATATATATATATATATATATATATATATATATATATATATATATATATATATATGGGCTGAAAATATTTATAAGTAATTAAATACAAAGCTTGTAAGCACCTGCATGCGTGCCTAAAATCCCGTACACCTGTATGTAAGGGAAACGGACATTATATTTCCCATGTGTATCTATGTACCCTTCTTTAACATTATTTCAATGTGTTACCAATCGAACTATTATATAAAAAGCTGTTAGAAAAGGCTTACCCGAAAGGGAGGAGCCAGATTTTGAATGAAAGATGCTATGGCATTTTGAATGCCCAGCATCAGGGATTGTGCCCCGACCTTGCGCACGGAGAAGATGTGGTACTCCCACTTCTTCCTTATTACCAAATTATTAATAATTATGTATCAATCATATAATCATAATTAACTATCCTTTATTATTGTTCTCATTGTCAAATGACACTTATTATGAAATATCTCATTGTGAAAATTCCATTCTCATGTGACCTGTTTAATAAAGACTAAAGAAAGGATGCTCTCATTCCAATCACAGAGTAAATTGATTAATGATTTCTCATTAATTCTTAGATAGCTAAGCTAGCCTTAGTACACATCTCTGCCGACCCTGGAGTGACAAATACAGTCACTGGTGAATCCCTCGTGACTAGTGAACCCCCCTCCCCCCGTTCTGATGGGTGCATCCCTGAAATTAACATTATTTTAATTACATAAAATTGATCACCTTCAAATTAGAGTCAAAAAGTGTGAAAAATAACTGTGCTTAAACAAACTAAAAATAAAAACAAATTCTGTGATAAGTGACATTAAAAAGAGTGCATTCATCCTAATTATGATATTTGACCATAAAATAAATAGTGTAAATAAAGTTAACAACGTGAAGAAATAAACAACCTATAATCTAAATTCATAATAAGAATTAAGTCGTTGTTAAAATTCAAATTGAAAAAAAAGAACAAAAACAAAAGCCGGATAGTTTACAGAAGAGTGTCACCACTCAAAACGTTTAAAAATTTCCTAAACAAACATTTTCTTTGTCCCAAAAAGCTAAACATGGCGGGAAGAAAATTTAATCCTTGTCTAAAAATCAAACGGAAAAGGTCCACCTTTCAAAAAACAAAAAGAAACAACAAAAACATCAACGGCCTAAACAGTCAACCTTCCCGCTCAAGGAAGGCCACGCCTCCCAACCCCGCAACTCAAACACAAGCGCGCCAAACTGAAGTCAAGTTTGTGTGTCCAATTGAACTACCAAGCTTGGATGAAGCCGATATTACAAACTGGATCAAAGCAATAAACATCCTTTTTAGAATATATAAAATTAAAAGTGAAAAAGACAAAATAAAATTAATCGCACCAACGCTTCCAACTCATCTATTGCCCTCTATAAAATATCCCATTAAGAAAAATGTATACCAAGAACTGATAAATAAAATAAAAATAACCTATTTGCTTCCCCATCAACAAAGCATTCATGACGTCATCGAGAAAAGAATGAAACCAAACGAACTGCCTAGCAACTATTTAAAACGGATCGCAAAAATGATAGGCTATGAAAACACCGAGAGTCTCATAAAGAACCACTCAAGCTGTGTGAAAGAATATTTCCTCGCTGAAGTACCAACCTATGTTTACCAAAATCTACACATGATAGTAAAACACATCGATTTACGTACATTAATAAAACTCGCCGATAGCCTTTTCAAGAAGCTGTCCCGCGAGAATTAAGTTAAGTTATCAACCCTGCTCTTATTAATGGTGAAAATCGCGTTAAAATAAACTCAGGAAATTCAAGTACTAATAATAATAATAATAATAATAATAATAATAATAATAATAATAATAATAATAATAATATGTAATAATAATAATAATAATAATAATAATAATAATAATAATATGTGTATAATAATAATAATAATAATAATAATAATATTAATAATAATAATATGTATAATAATAATAATAAAAATATTCAAATGAACAAGACATTGAAACTACAACCAGTACTAATAATATTGAAAATCTAAAGACTACTATTAATAGAAATATGAACAAAATTAATGAACATAAAAATAAAGTTTTTGTAAATAAAAAGTGCATGAATAATACGATTGTAAAGGAAGTGCATGATTACTCTCGAAAAAAAAATGAGATTTTACCGCTAAAAATCAATGGTATTCTGGTGAATAAAAACATTCCAATGAATGAAAATATACTATTAAATAATACTTATATACAAACCAGGTTTGAAATTAATGATTCAAAAATTTACTTTCTAATGCGTATATTTTTCTATATTAGTAACCATCTTAAGGTTTGTAATAACAAATAAAGTGGTTTGTGTAGAATACGGTGTTCTTGAAGTCCCAAAACTGTCGCTGTTCTAGCTTAAAATTTCGTGCAGTCAAGAGCTGTACCAACGAAGCCTAATTTAGCGAGAGGGGTAAAGGGGATTTTCAGGAATGCCGTTTTCCTTACAAAAAGCTTTAGAAAATACATGGGTAGACTTTTAAAATATCAGAGTAATGAAATCATAAAATGTTTGTGATAAAATCATGTAAAGGAGAGGACCCAAAATGGGGCAAGCCTATTGCAGTCACAAACAAACAGAGAGCACGCCTATTGTCAACAAATTCAAATGTGAAGCCAAAGTGGCCGATATTAAGAGGTTCCAAATTATTGTCATACTTGTCTCCTATAATATCTTATTTTTTCCATGCGAAATATATTTTTTAAGAGTGTAATAAGAAATAATAAATTTTCAATTCTTTAATATTTCAAATGTGGATATAGTGGATATTTGGAGGTGAGAAGCGATGTAAACAAAACTTTCGTTCATAGCTTTAAGAAGATCAGACACAGATAGCGTTCGCGCCAAGATTTATCTGACGCTGCTATGAGAAGATGTCGCGTTTTAAGAAGTTTTCACCCAACAGATGTCTATCGAGGTTACCACATTTGAAATAAATGTCATTCCATCATAAAAATTAACAGATAATTAAAAATAATTCTTGCCCATGATTTATGCAATCTTAATGAAATTGACATTTTTTCGGTCGACTTACATTTGCTTGATGAAAAATAAATTATGCTTCTATTTAATGTCATTAAAAATTTTAAGATCAAACCAGAATTCTAATGAAGCAGTTGTTTGACGAAGATGATTTTAAAAATGAGAGTATGTTATTATTATTAGTCAAGAATGAACTTTTATAAAGAAAAATAAAATTTTAAGATGGATTTAATAATCAAAGGTATAAAATTTCTTTAACTTCCATAAAATCGAATATATTTAAATTTAAAAATATGTCGCATGCGCATGGTAGAATTTAGTAATTTTCTTTCACATTTCAAAAAACTTTTAACTATTGTAGCATCTATTTCTTATAATATAATAAATAAAAAAAAATAAAAATACAATAAATGTAAGAAACGGTGAAACATCAACGAAAAAGATAAACAAAAAGTGAAAAGTGACCATGCTTGAAAACTCTCTGTCACTATGGAAACAGGCTTGTACCAATCCCCCCGAACAGTCAAAAAAAAAAAAAAGGGCTCTCAAAACTGTTAACCTTCAAAAAGGGAGAAAAAGAAAGATTGAAAATAAATAGACCAAACAAATAAATAACTGCATTGAAGGGAATAAAATAAAGGAATATTATTTCAACTTTCTACAATAGGAAGACATTTCAAATGTAAGGTGATGGACTCCTCGACTTATTGGAAACTCCTAGATTAACATTATAAATGCCGGAAAGGGTTTTAGTGAGAAACAAATAAAGAAACGGAAACGGTTGTCTTCTGTTTGAGATTCCGTCTTTGGTAGAAAGGAAAAAATGAGAACACTCAGAACAGAAAAGTGAATTAGGAAAATTGGAAAGATATTAGAAGTAAAACTCTGACGACAAAATACGTGTTTTTATAAAAAGTCATGGTTGTAGAAGTCTAATATTTAAAAAAAATTTCGCCTATTTACTATCAATAATGTTCTGACCTTTCCTTTATCTTCCCCTCTTGCATTTTTCTTTCTGACTCTTCTCAGAAGGTTGGGATTAAAAAGATATATGAAAGGGATAATCACTTGTTCCAACTAATTAAGGCTTTCATACCTCTTTAGACTCCGATATTACCAAACTATGCACTGAACATATTCATAAGTAATTAAATACAAAGTTTGTAAGCACCTGCATGCGTGCCTAAAATCCTGTACACCTGTAAACGGATATTATATTTCCCATGTGTATCTATGTACCCTTCTTTAACATTATTTCAATGTGTTACCAAGCTAACTATTATATAAAAAGCTGTTAGAAAAGGCTTACACGAAAGGGAGGAGCCAGATTTTGAATGAAAGATGCTATGGCATTTTGAATGCCCAGCATCAGGGATTGTGCCCCGACCTTGCGCACGGAGAAGATGTGGTACTCCCGCTTCTTCCTTATTACCAAATTATTAATAATTATGTATCAATCATATAATCATAATTAACTATCCTTTATTATTGTTCTCATTGTCAAATGACACTTATTATGAAATATCTCATTGTGAAAATTCCATTCTCATGTGACCTGTTTATTAAAGACTAAAGAAAGGATGCTCTCATTCCAATCACAGAGTAAATTAATTAATGATTTCTCATTAATTCTTAGATAGCTAAGCTAGCCTTAGTACACATCTCTGCCGACCCTGGAGTGACAAATACAGTCACTGGTGAATCCCTCGTGACTAGTGAACCCCCCTCCCCCCGTTCTGATGGGTGCATCCCTGAAATTAACATTATTTTAATTACATAAAATTGATCACCTTCAAATTAGAGTCAAAAAGTGTGAAAAATAACTGTGCTTAAACAAACTAAAAATAAAAACAAATTCTGTGATAAGTGACATTAAAAAGAGTGCATTCATCCTAATTATGATATTTGACCATAAAATAAATAGTGTAAATAAAGTTAACAACGTGAAGAAATAAACAACCTATAATCTAAATTCATAATAAGAATTAAGTCGTTGTTAAAATTCAAATTGAAAAAAAAGAACAAAAACAAAAGCCGGATAGTTTACAGAAGAGTGTCACCACTCAAAACGTTTAAAAATTTCCTAAACAAACATTTTCTTTGTCCCAAAAAGCTAAACATGGCGGGAAGAAAATTTAATCCTTGTCTAAAAATCAAACGGAAAAGGTCCACCTTTCAAAAAACAAAAAGAAACAACAAAAACATCAACGGCCTAAACAGTCAACCTTCCCGCTCAAGGAAGGCCACGCCTCCCAACCCCGCAACGAAAACACAAACTCGCCAAACTGAAGTCAAGTTTGTGTGTCCAATTGAACAACCTTGGATGAAGCCGATATTACAAACTGGATCAAAGCAATAAACATCCTTTTTAGAATATATAAAATTAAAAGTGAAAAAGACAAAATAAAATTAATCGCACCAACGCTTCCGACTCATCTATTGCCCTCTATAAAATATCCCATTAAGAAAAATGCATACCAAGAACTGATAAATAAAATAAAAATAACCTATTTGCTTCCCCATCAACAAAGCATTCATGACGTCATCGAGAAAAGAATGAAACCAAACGAACTGCCTAGCAACTATTTAAAACGAATCGCAAAAATGATAGGCTATGAAAACACCGAGAGTCTCATAAAGAACCACTCAAGCTGTGTGAAAGAATATTTCCTCGCTGAAGTACCAACCTATGTTTACCAAAATCTACACATGATAGTAAAACACATCGATTTACGTACATTAATAAAACTCGCCGATAGCCTTTTCAAGAAGCTGTCCCGCGAGAATTAAGTTAAGTTATCAACCCTGCTCTTATTAATGGTGAAAATCGCGTTAAAATAAACTCAGGAAATTCAAGTACTAATAATAATAATAATAATAATAATAATAATAATAATAATAATAATAATAATAATAATAATAATAATAATAATAATAATAATAATAATAATAATAATAATAATAATAAAAATAATAAAAATATTCAAATGAACAAGACATTGAAACTACAACCAGTACTAATAATATTGAAAATCTAAAGACTACTATTAATAGAAATATGAACAAAATTAATGAACATAAAAATAAAGTTTTTGTAAATAAAAAGTGCATGAATAATACGATTGTAAAGGAAGTGCATGATTACTCTCGAAAAAAAATGAGATTTTACCGCTAAAAATCAATGGTATTCTGGTGAATAAAAACATTCCAATGAATGAAAATATACTATTAAATAATACTTATATACAAACCAGGTTTGAAATTAATGATTCAAAAATTTACTTTCTAATGCGTATATTTTTCTATATTAGTAACCATCTTAAGGTTTGTAATAACAAATAAAGTGGTTTGTGTAGAATACGGTGTTCTTGAAGTCCCAAAACTGTCGCTGTTCTAGCTTAAAATTTCGTGCAGTCAAGAGCTGTACCGACGAAGCCTAATTTAGCGAGAGGGGTAAAGGGGATTTTCAGGAATGCCGTTTTCCTTACAAAAAGCTTTAGAAAATACATGGGTAGACTTTTAAAATATCAGAGTAATGAAATCATAAAATGTTTGTGATAAAATCATGTAAAGGAGAGGACCCAAAATGGGGCAAGCCTATTGCAGTCACAAACAAACAGAGAGCACGCCTATTGTCAACAAATTCAAATGTGAAGCCAAAGTGGCCGATATTAAGAGGTTCCAAATTATTGTCATACTTGTCTCCTATAATATCTTATTTTTTCCATGCGAAATATATTTTTTAAGAGTGTAATAAGAAATAATAAATTTTCAATTCTTTAATATTTCAAATGTGGATATAGTGGATATTTGGAGGTGAGAAGCGATGTAAACAAAACTTTCGTTCATAGCTTTAAGAAGATCAGACACAGATAGCGTTCGCGCCAAGATTTATCTGACGCTGCTATGAGAAGATGTCGCGTTTTAAGAAGTTTTCACCCAACAGATGTCTATCGAGGTTACCACATTTGAAATAAATGTCATTCCATCATAAAAATTAACAGATAATTAAAAATAATTCTTGCCAATGATTTATGCAATCTTAATGAAATTGACATTTTTTCGGTCGACTTACATTTGCTTGATGAAAAATAAATTATGCTTCTATTTAATGTCATTAAAAATTTTAAGATCAAACCAGAATTCTAATGAAGCAGTTGTTTGACGAAGATGATTTTAAAAATGAGAGTATGTTATTATTATTAGTCAAGAATGAACTTTTATAAAGAAAAATAAAATTTTAAGATGGATTTAATAATCAAAGGTATAAAATTTCTTTAACTTCCATAAAATCGAATATATTTAAATTTAAAAATATGTCGCATGCGCATGGTAGAATTTAGTAATTTTCTTTCACATTTCAAAAAACTTTTAACTATTGTAGCATCTATTTCTTATAATATAATAAATAAATAAAAAAAAAATACAATAAATGTAAGAAACGGTGAAACATCAACGAAAAAGATAAACAAAAAGTGAAAAGTGACCATGCTTGAAAACTCTCTGTCACTATGGAGACAGGCTTGTACCAATCCCTCCGAACGGTCAAAAAAAAAAGGGCTCTCAAAACTGTTAACCTTCAAAAAGGGAGAAAAAGAAAGATTGAAAATAAATAGACCAAACAAATAAATAACTGCATTGAAGGGAATAAAATAAAGGAATATTATTTCAACTTTCTACAATAGGAAGACATTTCAAATGTAAGGTGATGGACTCCTCGACTTATTGGAAACTCCTAGATTAACATTATAAATGCCGGAAAGGGTTTTAGTGAGAAACAAATAAAGAAACGGAAACGGTTGTCTTCTGTTTGAGATTCCGTCTTTGGTAGAAAGGAAAAAATGAGAACACTCAGAACAGAAAAGTGAATTAGGAAAATTGGAAAGATATTAGAAGTAAAACTCTGACGACAAAATACGTGTTTTTATAAAAAGTCATGGTTGTAGAAGTCTAATATTTAAAAAAAATTTCGCCTATTTACTATCAATAATGTTCTGACCTTTCCTTTATCTTCCCCTCTTGCATTTTTCTTTCTGACTCTTCTCAGAAGGTTGGGATTAAAAAGATATATGAAAGGGATAATCACTTGTTCCAACTAATTAAGGCTTTCATACCTCTTTAGACTCCGAGATTACCAAACTATGCACTGAACATATTCATAAGTAATTAAATACAAAGTTTGTAAGCACCTGCATGCGTGCCTAAAATCCTGTACACCTGTAAACGGATATTATATTTCCCATGTGTATCTATGTACCCTTCTTTAACATTATTTCATTGTGTTACCAAGCTAACTATTATATAAAAAGCTGTTAGAAAAGGCTTACACGAAAGGGAGGAGCCAGATTTTGAATGAAAGATGCTATGGCATTTTGAATGCCCAGCATCAGGGATTGTGCCCCGACCTTGCGCACGGAGAAGATGTGGTACTCCCGCTTCTTCCTTATTACCAAATTATTAATAATTATGTATCAATCATATAATCATAATTAACTATCCTTTATTATTGTTCTCATTGTCAAATGGACACTTATTATGAAATATCTCATTGTGAAAATTCCATTCTCATGTGACCTGTTTAATAAAGACTAAAGAAAGGATGCTCTCATTCCAATCACAGAGTAAATTGATTAATGATTTCTCATTAATTCTTAGATAGCTAAGCTAGCCTTAGTACACATCTCTGCCGACCCTGGAGTGACAAATACAGTCACTGGTGAATCCCTCGTGACTAGTGAACCCCCCTCCCCCCGTTCTGATGGGTGCATCCCTGAAATTAATATTATTTTAATTACATAAAATTGATCACCTTCAAATTAGAGTCAAAAAGTGTGAAAAATAACTGTGCTTAAACAAACTAAAAATAAAAACAAATTCTGTGATAAGTGACATTAAAAAGAGTGCATTCATCCTAATTATGATATTTGACCATAAAATAAATAGTGTAAATAAAGTTAACAACGTGAAGAAATAAACAAACCTATAATAATATTGACTTTCTGTATATTTGCACCTAATTCAAATGAAAAAAAGAACAAAAACAAAAGCGGATAGTTTACAGAAGAGTGTCACCACTCAAAACGTTTAAAAATTTCTAAACAAACATTTCTTTGTCCCAAAAAGCTAAACATGGCGGGAAGAAAAATTTAATCCTTGTCTAAAAATCAAACGGAAAAAGGTCACCTTTAAACAAAACAAAAAAAGAGAGAAAAGAAACAACAAAAAACATTCACCAAGTTCCCCCTTTGCTTTGCGATTTTAAAGTCTATTGCTTAAATATTTTATTTTACACATAAATAAATACTTTGTGTTTCCAATTAAACTACCAACCTTGGATGAAGCCGATATTACAAACTGGATCAAAGCAATAAACATCCTTTTTAGAATATATAAAATTAAAAGTGAAAAAGACAAAATAAAATTAATCGCACCAACGCTTCCGACTCATCTATTGCCCTCTATAAAATATCCCATTAAGAAAAATGCATACCAAGAACTGATAAATAAAATAAAAATAACCTATTTGCTTCCCCATCAACAAAGCATTCATGACGTCATCGAGAAAAGAATGAAACCAAACGAACTGCCTAGCAACTATTTAAAACGGATCGCAAAAATGATAGGCTATGAAAACACCGAGAGTCTCATAAAGAACCACTCAAGCTGTGTGAAAGAATATTTCCTCGCTGAAGTACCAACCTATGTTTACCAAAATCTACACATGATAGCAGAATACATTGATTTACGTACATTGATAAAACTCGCCGATAGCCTTTTCAAAAGCGTCCGCACGAGAATTAAAGTAAGTGAAAATCTCGTAAATTGAAAAATCGCGTAAAATAAACTCAGGAATTAATATCACTAATAATAAATAAAATAATAATGATAATAATTCCTCTCATAATTATATTTGTATTAATAGAAAACAAAAATAGTTATAATAAATAATAATATAATAATAAAATAATAATAATATATAATATAATTAATAATACATAATATAATAAAAAATATTCAAATGAAGACAATTTTTTAATACTACCAGTACTAATAATATGAAAAGTAAAGACTACTATTAATAGAAATATGAACAAAATTAATGAACATAAAAATTAAAAGTTTTTGTAAATAAAAAGTCATGAAAATACGACTTGTAAAGGAAGTGCATGATTACTCTCGAAAAAAAAATGAGATTTTACCGCTAAAAATCAATGGTATTCTGGTGAATAAAAACATTCCAATGAATGAAAATATACTATTAAATAATATTTATATACAAACCAGGTTTGAAATTAATGATTCAAAAATTTACTTTCTAATGCGTATATTTTTCTATATTAGTAACCATCTTAAGGTTTGTAATAACAAATAAAGTGGTTTGTGTAGAATACGGTGTTCTTGAAGTCCCAAAACTGTCGCTGTTCTAGCTTAAAATTTCGTGCAGTCAAGAGCTGTACCGACGAAGCCTAATTTAGCGAGAGGGGTAAAGGGGATTTTCAGGAATGCCGTTTTCCTTACAAAAAGCTTTAGAAAATACATGGGTAGACTTTTAAAATATCAGAGTAATGAAATCATAAAATGTTTGTGATAAAATCATGTAAAGGAGAGGACCCAAAATGGGGCAAGCCTATTGCAGTCACAAACAAACAGAGAGCACGCCTATTGTCAACAAATTCAAATGTGAAGCCAAAGTGGCCGATATTAAGAGGTTCCAAATTATTGTCATACTTGTCTCCTATAATATCTTATTTTTTCCATGCGAAATATATTTTTTAAGAGTGTAATAAGAAATAATAAATTTTCAATTCTTTAATATTTCAAATGTGGATATAGTGGATATTTGGAGGTGAGAAGCGATGTAAACAAAACTTTCGTTCATAGCTTTAAGAAGATCAGACACAGATAGCGTTCGCGCCAAGATTTATCTGACGCTGCTATGAGAAGATGTCGCGTTTTAAGAAGTTTTCACCCAACAGATGTCTATCGAGGTTACCACATTTGAAATAAATGTCATTCCATCATAAAAATTAACAGATAATTAAAAATAATTCTTGCCAATGATTTATGCAATCTTAATGAAATTGACATTTTTTCGGTCGACTTACATTTGCTTGATGAAAAATAAATTATGCTTCTATTTAATGTCATTAAAAATTTTAAGATCAAACCAGAATTCTAATGAAGCAGTTGTTTGACGAAGATGATTTTAAAAATGAGAGTATGTTATTATTATTAGTCAAGAATGAACTTTTATAAAGAAAAATAAAATTTTAAGATGGATTTAATAATCAAAGGTATAAAATTTCTTTAACTTCCATAAAATCGAATATATTTAAATTTAAAAATATGTCGCATGCGCATGGTAGAATTTAGTAATTTTCTTTCACATTTCAAAAAACTTTTAACTATTGTAGCATCTATTTCTTATAATATAATAAATAAAAAAATAAAAAAAAATACGATAAATGTAAGAAACGGTGAAACATCAACGAAAAAGATAAACAAAAAGTGAAAAGTGACCATGCTTGAAAACTCTCTGTCACTATGGAGACAGGCTTGTACCAATCCCTCCGAACGGTCAAAAAAAAAAAAAAAAAAAAAAAAAAAAAAAATAAATAAGAAAGGGAGAAAAAGAAATTAAATATTAAACCAAACAAATAAATAACTGCATTGAAGGGAAGAAAATAAAGGAATATTATTTCAACTTTCTACAATAGGAAGACATTTCAAATGTAAGGTGATGGACTCCTCGACTTATTGGAAACTCCTAGATTAACATTATAAATGCAAGAAAGGGTTTTAGTGAGAAACAAATAAAGAAACGGAAATGGTTGTCTTCTGTTTGAGATTCCGTCTTTGGTAGAAAGGAAAAAATGAGAACACTCAGAACAGAAAAGTGAATTAGGAAAATTGGAAAGATATTAGAAGTAAAACTCTGACGACAAAATACGTGTTTTTATAAAAAGTCATGGTTGTAGAAGTCTAATATTTAAAAAAAATTTCGCCTATTTACTATAAATAATGTTCTGACCTTTCCTTTATCTTCCCCTCTTGCATTTTTCTTTCTGACTCTTCTCAGAAGGTTGGGATTAAAAAGATATATGAAAGGGATAATCACTTGTTCCAACTAATTAAGGCTTTCATACCTCTTTAGACTCCGAGATTACCAAACTATGCACTGAACATATTCATAAGTAATTAAATACAAAGTTTGTAAGCACCTGCATGCGTGCCTAAAATCCTGTACACCTGTAAACGGATATTATATTTCCCATGTGTATCTATGTACCCTTCTTTAACATTATTTCAATGTGTTACTAAAAGCTAACTATTATATAAAAAGCTGTTAGAAAAGGCTTCACGAAAGGAAGGAGCCAGATTTTGAAATGAAAAGATGCTATGGCATTTTGAATGCCCAGCATCAGGGATTGTGCCCCGACCTTGCGCACGGAGAAGATGTGGTACTCCCACCTCTTCCTTATTACCAAATTATTAATAATTATGTATCAATCATATAATCATAATTAACAATCCTTTATTATTGTTCTCATTGTCAAATGACACTTATTATGAAACATCTCATTGTGAAAAGACGCTCTCATTCCAATCACAGAGTAAATTGATTAATGATTTCTCATTAATTCTTAGATAGCTAAGCTAGCCTTAGTACATATATATATATATATATATATACAGTGACCGGAAGTTTAATTACATGTAATTAAAACATATATTATATATATATAATATTATATATATTATTATATATATAATATATATATATTATATATAATATATATAATAATATATATATATATATATAATATATTATATATAATATATATATATATATATATTATATATATATATATATATATATATATATACTATACAGAAATCATGGAGGATTGAGCTGGGCAGTACTTAAGTTACGTACTTAAGTACTTTTTTGTGTAACATAAATAAGTGCTTTAAAGTACTTTTCAAAAACCAGGAATTAAGTTTCGTTATTAAGTACATTCAGTACTTAAATACCGGATTTAAATACATAAGTACTGCACAGTGTCTGAATCTGTAAAGAAAAATTAAATTTAAAATTTTAGAGTTACTATTTTAAGTGTTCAAACTTTGTATAGAAACAAATGTACATGCTGAAACATATTCATATATAATATAATATATATTATAATATATATATATATATATATAATAATATATATATATATATATATATTATAATATATATAATATATATATATTATATATATAATATATATAATATATATATATAATAGTATATATTATAATACTATATATATATATATATATATATATATATATATATATATATATAATATATATATATATATATAATATATATATATATATATATATATATATATATATATTATATATATATATATATATATAATAATATATATATATATATATATATAATTATATACTATATATATATATATATATAATATATATATATATAAAATATATATATATAATATATATATATATATATATATATATATATATATATATATAATATATATATA
>JABUQX010078925.1:0-11525 GCA_015478945.1 Trachelipus rathkii
TTGGATAGTAACGTGGGTTATAAAAGAGTAAAGCTGTTACGAGATCAGTATAGAGATGTGTCTCTTTAAGGTGTTATGTGTGATTGGAGTATTTGATTTTGGGATTTACTGTTTAAGTTGTAATGTTAATAAAATATGTGAGCTTAAAAACAGTAAAAAAATGATGAGTTAAAGCAGTATTAAAACATATACTCTACAGGGCATAAAGCAGTAAAACAATAAGCAGTGCTAATGTCTTAAGGTGTTAGGTAAGACTTGTTGCTACATGGATTTTACTGATTTACTGGCTTGTTAGAGGGTATGATAGGTTGGTGTGTGTTTGTTTAATAAAATTTGCTGTAAAGTTGTTAGGTAGCTGATAATGATTTTAGTCAGGACACTCTGGGATTTTTTTTTTTATTTTCATTTATTTCTTGTTTTCATTATTTATTATTATTATTATTATTATAGTAGTGATTTTTATTATTTGTTATAATGTGTGTTTGGAGCTTTTGTGGTTTAGGCTGGTGGTAAGTAATGCTGGAGTAATCGGATTCATTTGTGATTAAGTGTGTGTGTATGTAGATGTTTAGGCCCCCAAGAGTTCGCTTGTGGATGGTGATTGCTGGGTTAATGTGAGGATTTTATTTTAAGTAGAAGGTGTATTAGTTATATTAATTTTATGTGATTGTATTATATTGTAAATATGTATTATTGGCTAGGCGTGTTTGTATGGGATATATATATATATATCTGTTGGTGGAGATTGGGTTTTATTTGTATTATAGTATTATTGATGGTCAGGTGGTGTCTGATCTTATATATTTATATTGTTGTGGTTGTGCTGTTGTTGTGTGTGACTTGTGTTGTGGTAGAGGTGTAAGTGGTGGTTGTGAGTTCGGGATGGGGGTGTTGAGTATGTGGGGTTTGGTTGATTCGGATTAGGGTGTTGCATTTGATAGTATCGGTTGTTAGTAGGTCATGTGTGGCTTGTGTGTGTGGTATAGGGTGTGGGCGGTATGATGCTATGGCTTTAGGTTGGTGTGTTATGTGTTTGAAAATGCATAGGGGTAGGTGTGGGTAGTAGTAATATATTGCTAGGGGGTTGGCGGATAGGGTGTAGGTGCCATGAGCTGGGTTGATGTGTTAGTAGATTGTGGGTGTGCGGTGTTAGTGAAGTGGTTGCTTGAGGGTTATGGGAGTGTTCTGTCATCTCATGCAGGTTGGTAAGAGTTGTGGGTGTGTGTATATTAGGGTGGTGTATGTTGTCTGTGGATAATGTGTGTGTGATAGGTGGGATGTGAGTGTAAGTGTCTTGGGTGGGTGTAATGTGCGTGTGTGTGTTTGGTATAGGGAGTTAATGCCTAGGGGTGTGTGTGGTGGTGTGTGTGTATGATACGTGGGTGTGATGTGTGTGTGTGTTGTATTGTGTGTGAGCTGTGTAAGTATGTTATTGTATGTGGTGTGTGTGTATGGGATGTGTGGTGTTTTATTCTCTGCTCTTCTCTTCCGATTTTCGGTTGTATTAGTTTCTATTGCTGTTCATGTAGAATCAATGTTACAATAGTTTTATTGATATTGTTGGTACTGTTTGTGGTTGTTTATACTCATAGTATTATAAGTAAGTTATATAGTATATATCTATAATAAGTCGGTTATGAGTATATATTATACTATTAATAGTGATATAGATGTCCGTTATATATAATATTTTATATATATATGCTATATTATATTAAATTGCATATTATATCATGCAAAATCGATGTGCTGCTTTTTCTTAATACTTTTATATGGAATAGCTTATTTCAAATGTTTTGTATGCCATAATTTGTTTATACTATAAGTTAAAAATTTTTTGTTTATATATTAAAAGGCATTCAGACGGAGAATTGTTAAGTCATACACTCTTAAGAGGCTATCGGTCGAGTTCAGTTCGGTTGTGACATGGAGAATCACTTTTTTAATAACGGAATTATTGTTATTGTTTGGCCTTGTCGGGTGGGGATATTGCATCAGAAAGAATAGAAGATGTTATGCGCAAGCGCATATAACATTGGTTTCGCAAGCGTCTGTCATATTACTGTATGGTTCTGAAGATAGTAGTATATAAATGACATGTGGTGGCGGACCATTCTAAATGGAAGGCAGAGGGTTCAGTGGATACCTGTGAAATTCCAGAAGAGTTAAAAGGCAACTATATATATATAACTTCTATATAGTATATATATATAGTATAATTAATATTTAACAGTATAATTATATTAATATTATATATATAATATATATATATTATATATTATATATGTATATAGTGAAGGCAAATTTGAAAATAGATTCATGAATGGAATGGGTATGGTATAGGGGAATGGGAAGACCTCCTTGGAGCAACGGATAATAAAGTTAGAGTGCAGTTTGGGATGGGGTATTGAGATACGGTGGTAATGAAGAACGGATAGGAGGGGAAGGGACTGGGATGAATGAGTTTGTGTGTTAAGGGTGAAGTGTAATGTGTTTATGGATGATTCGTGAGATATAAAAATATCATCAACTGAGTTATAACGGAAAACGAGGATGCGAAACAGCGAAAAAAACGGTCCGGCCGGAGCAGTTGCGGTGCGGTGCGGTGCGGTGGGGTGCTGCGCGGTTCGGGCTGTTCGGCGGGGCCTTGCGGTTAAGCGAAACGCGTTGGTGAACTCCGAAACGCCCCCACCCTTAATGGTGGGAGGGGAATCCGTGAATAAAAATATAAAAAAAAATAAATAAAAAAAATAAAATAAAAAATCTAAAAAATAAAAAAATAAATAAATCTAAAAAATAAAAAAAAAAGCACTAAAAAACACCCTGAAGGTTAGTGAGTTAATTCCAAAATTTATCGGGTCCCAAAAAAGCCTCAGGTAGGTTCTGGTGCAGCTTCTGCGGCGGCACTCGGGTTCTTCCTCGTAAATCCCTATACTACTATGGTAAGAATAATTTTCACGATTTTTGGGGATGAATATAAGTTGGAAAGATTCTGGAAATTTGGAAGATGACATATTTACTAAAGGCAACGTCTGCCGGGCTAATAGAACGAGAAAAGCAGAGTTAAACCAAGTTATGTTATATAAAGGGAAGCAACTTAATGTGTTCCCCCATGACAGAGAAAATCATCTCTATTATACTCTCTGCACACTCCGAAAGATTTATACCACCGAGACAGTAGAGGAAGACAAAAATTGTGCAATGGCAAGTCCGACCAGTATCTCGCCGTAGGCGGGGGTCTTTCCTGCGGAAGACTTGAAGAGAAAGAACAGAAAACAGATATGAGAGTCATCGGAGGAACCTAGAGTAGGAAAGAATTTAACTGAATAGGGATAAGAATTAGATATTACGAAAAGGTCTAGAATGTTGTGTTCATCTCAAAGACGATAGAGATACGTAGGGAGCTGCAACCAACTGCTCGAAGCAATTCTGGATTGGAAAAGTGGTAGCAAGTTCATCACAAACTTTATTGAGACTGATGCGAGGAGGTGTGGATTGTAATATTAGTGATTACATAGACGAGCTATGTTGGTCATGGAAATGGAAGAAGACTTGCAGAATGTGATTCTAATTTATTATGACAGATTAGCTTGAGCCATTAGGTAGAATATTCGGAAAACTCTAAATCAAAGACACGGGAACAAACCATTGCACACATTGGCACAACTGCCTTTGGCTGAAAATTGAGGGAAGAAATAGTAGGAGTCAACAGAGTAGAAGAGCTTGAAGTCAGAACGCTCAAAAATCTAAGTTTCGGTTAGGAATAAGAGATGAGGTTTAGAGGAGAAGAGGTGGTGTCAAAATGAAAATTAGATTTAAAACGAGAAGGTTGCAGAAAATTATGGGAAGAAAGGAGATCGACATCAAAACAGGCGGCAATTCCGTGACGGCACCAACTCCATCACCGGAAGAACAATTGGGTACTGAGGTGCCATGGGATGTACTCTAACATCCATATATGCCCATGGTTGGGTAATCTCATCGCTAGAAGCGTACTTCTCCTCTGATAGTGGTATATATAAGTATATAGTATCATTATAATATATATATATATTATATATTATATATATTATAGCTATATATTATAGTTTTCTGTATATACTTTATATACTTATATATATATATTAATTTTATTGATATATATATATATATATATATTATATATATATATGGTGCCGGTGCGGTGCGGTGCGTGCGTGGTTCGCAATTTTTTGAAATAAAATAGAAATTAAAGGAACAATTCAGGAAATTTCATATACAAAAGAGATTTTAAGAAAGAACTCTAGCTGCGTATAGGTTTTAAAGCGCTAATGTTGTATAAGCAATATATTCAATATATGTCATATATTGTTAGTTAAGTGTATTAGTTTTATATAATATATAGTATATATTAATTTGGTTTGTGTAGTAGAATATGGCGGTTTGGCGCGTAAGTGAATGGGTTTTTTAGGTGTATGCTTACTCATCTATTCTTCACGGCTCTGAATTAGGTGTTGTTCACAGTGAATGAGTAGTATTAGTTTATTGATTATATAATTATATATATTATATATATGTGTAGTCGCTATGATGGATAATGGCGGTGTGGTGAATTGGTAGTCTATCGATCTATTAACGTGTCTTGTAGCGGTGTGGGAACTTGTGCGGAACAAGTTAGTGTATATGTAGGTTATGTGATATCAGGCATTACAGGACTATTTAGTGTTGGTTGTGCGGATGTTATTGGATTAAGAGGCTTATTTATATAGGTTTGTAGTTAGTACTGATATATGTATACTATATTATTTATATTATATATATTATATATATTATCTATTATATAGGTATAACGATTGATTTATTTTATTATTTATTATATATATATATATATTTAGTACTTATTAATAGGAAGTGTTGCGTGCTTATATTATATACTATTAGATGATATCTTAGGTTTGATTATAGTATTACTTCTTGTATTCACGTTCTATTATGATGTTGTCTAGCAGTGTTGATATTTAGGATATTGTGTGTGTGGGAGGTTGGTGAGATTGTATTTTGGATATGGTTGTGGGAAGTTCATTGATAATATGTATGGCGTAGTGTTATTATATTAGGATACTTATATATATTATATAGTTGTATGTATTATAATAATTAGTTATGTAGCAAAGTTTTATGTTAAATTACAACTTTTGAGTGTTTTTCTACTACTTTTCGGGTTTGGTGTGGTCTCTTCGCGTACTTTAGTTAAAAATTATACTTTAACTACTTTTGGGATAGTAGAATGAAAACTCACGCAGTAGTGTGAACGCTTTTTTTAAGGTTAGTAGGTATGACTTATGTGGTTCAGTTTGTTTGTATATAAAGTGATAGGCTAATTTGATAAGGCCCGTATGCTTTATTTTTATGTTAATCTAATTGGTTAGAGGGTAAGTGAGAAGATTAGTAATTTTACTTAAGTCTGGGTTTGAGGAGGGTTATATTTACTACGGTCTTGAGATGTTAGTTGTGAAATATTCTGATTGTAAAATATATTCCACGCATTGAACACCATCATTATCAGCAACTGTTTGAAGTTTCTTCAATTCCTTAACTTTTTACGGCAATTCAAGTCATTGAACTCATATTGAAATTGATCCATATTGGATTCGATACGGCCACTCTGGAGTGAGGATACGAACTCTTAACCTTTATCTTTAGCTTTTTGCATTTTGTCTAACCACTAGACCATGGCGGATATATGAATATTGAATTAAATAAAAACTTCAATTTTATCATCTTTGCTAATCTCGTGTTATTTATATATATATATTCAATATATATACGGTGACGTATACACATATATAGTTAAGATATAATATCATTAGATATTCTATGAGATATTACTTAATATATTATTATTATTTAAAGGTATTTTATAAACTTTCCATTTAATTTTATGGGATTTTACACATTTTTTTTTATGTGATTTCATTGGGATTTCATTTAATATTGTTACAATTTAAAAATATTTTACGATCATAATGTATATTTTTTAATGGCCATTTCAATTTTTATATAATTGGGAAAGAAAGTTTGTAGAGTCAGGAACCCTTTCAACATAAATTGTTCATGAACCCCAAATACGAAGCAAATAACCTTTAAAAAATTATAATAAGCATAAAAAATAAATAAAACAAATAAAATGTTTAATTAATTATAGATAAGTAATAAATTTATAAAATTCTTAAAGAAAAAAAAATCCAATTTAAAAATGTCGACCAAAGAGGTGTTTATGTTAATAAATTTATATTATATATACCTAATAAAATACAGGGTATACAAAAATGTTGTGAAATGCTTCGTCAAAGGATAGACGTTATTTGCAACGAAATGAAGGTGAAGAACTACGTGGAACAGACGTGGCAGGAGTCGATTCAGGAATTGACACGAAGTTGTAAAAGTATACTAATTATTAATTTTATATAAATTAAAAAAAGAGCTATTTCATCATATTAAAGGAAAACAAACAATATAAATAGTTTATTAATTACATTTCGAATTTTCATCAGGTTAGAATTTCTACGGCTTCTATTCTGATTTGGTTAAAATTAATAATCTTACGGGCGGACGTAATGAGTATGTTTAGTCAATTATAGGGAGGGGTAAGTTGTCCTATTCTATATAATGATAAATATCGATAATAATTATGAAATTTTCGTTTTCTCGGTAAATATTTACGAATCGTGGCTGGTTGGTGCAGTTTTTGTGGAATTTTGATATTGAAATTAGTATTGTTGGGTTGTATGAGTTAGGCTTTTCTGGATTTTGAATATTAATTTTATTATAATGTTTTGCATTGGATGGTGGTTACATTATATAATTAGTTGTGATAGGTTTAATCAATTTTGAGTAAGACTTGGGACATTTAATGAGAAATTAACAAAACTTGGTAATCGTATAGCAAGTACGTAATAAATTAATCGTTAAATTAATTTAAGAATAGTTTCGAAGTATTAGAGGTAAATAGCATTGGCATTAGATTACATCTTTGGAAGTGAATATTCAGATAAGTTACCTGTTACATCTTTAGAGGTATTTTTGCAGCACAGATAGCTTTTAATAAGATATTAGAAGGTGATTGAATAAATTGATTTGACCTTTAGTAACATTGCACCAATTTAGTTGGTATTTATAAAGTGTTTATTGAACTTCAGAGTAAAGTCATGTCGACTTTTGCAATTGATTGAGAATAGCATCGGTTATTTAGTAGGAGTGACAAGATTGATTACACTGAAAGCGGATTTAAATTAAACAGTTCAAGTTTTTTCTGGTTTAATAACTTGAGTATTATAACGTTTGAATAGGAAATGGTCTTAGTTTTAATATTTTAGAAATTTGATTAACATATAGATTTTGAGTCCTTTATTTTAACAATTCATTATAATATTAAGATAGAACAAGTAAATTCTCTTGTATGGAGATTCAGCTGATATTGAGTTGAACTTCTAGTTGAGACCTGTAATTGAACTAAAGAAACTACAAGAATAAACTAACTACTAGGATAGATAAAACAGAAAGAATTAATTTATTTAACATAATATTCAATAATCATAAGGGTAACGTAAATAAAAATTGATTTTTATTATATTTGTGTATCAGTAAAAAACTTTTAACTAGTTAGATCAGCACAACACTCTGATTATTTATGAATTAGAACTACTATACATCTCTGTGTGTGGAATAAGTTAAATATCTCTCTACCCAACTCTATTGGTAGTGCAGTTCTGACAGTGGAGTAAACTTGAGGCCAGTCTATTGCACTACGACACCGGCCATCTCAATTCCGTTGTATTTAATCGTAACAATTCCTTATACACTATGATGGAGTCTTCACTGAGTTCTTGTGCAGTTGTTCGAGGCAAATCTACAGCATACCAATCCCGGACTTCTGGAGGAGCAAAAGCAATATGTCGGTGATAGTTGTAGTAGGGGAGGTCAGGCAAGGTTGGTATTACCATATAGACCTTTGCATCTGGACAATACCGCTTTATCTCACAAATGATCTTGTTAATAGGAGATATTGCGTGTTCTACCCTGAATTCCATGTTAGGGAGAGACACAGAATATGTCTCTCTACGCTTCCCTGGATGAGTCTGCTTCCAATGGACTAAATCAAAAGCCATCCTGTACAATGAAAACACAAGTACATGTGTTGTATCAGAGGCGATATCACTAGTGATGGTTCTAGGGATATCCTCAAATCATGGCAGGAGAACTCATATAAATTTTACTTCATGATTGCCGGGATTGTTAGTGGTCTGGTTATATGCAGACTCCATATGGGAAACCCATGAATGTCCTATAAACAGTACCTGAAATAATATAACTATATATATTAGTACAATATGATAAAGACTATAATGTTTATAAATTATATGAATTTGCTTATTCATTATTACCTAGAAATTGGAGAATTTTATTTGGATAAAATGGATAATGGATAATTATCAAGCTTACGTGTATAATTTCAATTTTTATTTATTTTACGAGATTCCGGGCGTTCTTTCCGAGATTCCGTTATCAAAAAAACAATAAAACATTTTTATTTTATAACAATATTTTTTACAATTTACAAATTTATTACCAACTATTACAATATATATCATTACAATATATATATATATATATATATATATATATATATATATATATATATATAAATATATATATAAATATATATATATATATATATATATATATATATATATATATATATATATATATATATATATATAACATTTTTATTCCTTAATGATGAGGCGGATAACGTTTTCTTTCTAATATCCTAGGTTGTATCCAAGGCACATCACTAGATCTTCCTGAACCTCTTAATCTTGTTCAAGAGGTAATAAAATCTCCTGTAGTTTCTTCTATCTGACGCTGCCGCATCGTCAGACTCTCATTTTCATTCTCTACCAGAGGTGACAGCTGCACCACCTTCCCTCTTGAAGGAACCGTCATCCAGGGTGTTGACACATTAAGAACGTCCACTGTATCTGAAACTTCTCTGTCATCTTCGGACAAGTCCTCCACTCGGTTGGATTCCCCCATCAGAGAATTTATGAAGAGCAGCTTCTTCTGGAGATCCTCACAAGATACTCTTCTAGCATGTCTATAGGGGGCCATCTGGTTTCCTTGATCTGTAATATAAAGGGGGGTATAAGAGAGTAAAGAAGGTAAATTAGGAGTCTCAGAATTAGTTATAGACATATTCGAGAGATTTAGAAGTGAATTGGAAAAATTAGGTGAATGGAAAGATTGATAAGAATATGGAGAGGTAATTGCATTAAAGAGGTGTACAAGATTGAATGAAGAAAGTTCACTAGGAAAACTAAGAGAATAAGTAGAAGAGGAAGTATAAGTAGAGACAGCAGGAGTATGAGGAACAGAAGAAAGAGGAAGGGTAGGCAGTAAAATAGAAGGAAAAGTACTTACCTTTGTTAAGTCGTCTCTAACTTGCCTGTGCAAGAGAAGACTCTTTTCAATACTACACAAGATCATCCTTGAAAGCTCCTCCACTTCTTCTGAGTCAGGGAACCCCAGGAAATCATCATCCTCATCCTCTGAATCCTCAAACTCGAATATCTCCTCCTCAATCTGGCTCTCTCTGCTGGATGAAGCATGAGTTGTGGTTATAGAATCATCATTGTTGCTCTCTGGAATTTCCTCTATAGTAGTCTTATTTGTTAGAAGATCTTCAAATAATGGATTATCACTTAAATATTTAGGAGGAACAAACCACTTCTTCAATGTCGATGATGCACCTTATACAATCTTTTCGTTTCTAAGGATTCTATTATATAAGTAATTCCATTAGGGTTGACTTTTAAGATTCTCAATGGGCCTTGATAACGGTCTTTAAACTTATTTAAGGTTAAATCTCCAGGCAACTGCAACTTCAGCGCTACCAGCTGATTCTGCAGGAAAGGGGAAAAATTTGTGTGTCCCTCTTTCCAATAGGCATTAAATTTAGTCCAAGGAAGTCTAGGCCGTTTGTCATGAGCTTCCTGATATGATATTTCCGAAGGAGTTTTTGCGGTAGCGGCATGAACCAAATGATTATATGTTAAAACCACATGGGACAATTGTACATCCCAAAGACTGGGATGCGTCAATGACACTCTTAGATATTGAAGCAAAGTACGGTTCACCCTTTCAGTAATACCACTAGAAGAGGGATTATATGGAGTGGTATAAATATGTTTAATACCATTGGATTGCAACAGATTTTCGAACTCAGGACCTCTAAATTCTCGAGCATTGTCCGATAGTAACCGAGAAGGGATTATAGGCAAGTATTGCAAAAGATTCTGTAACACCGCAGTTACTAATGATGTATGTTATGTTCGAATAGGGACCGCCGCTATCCATTTGCTGTAGTGATCTATCAACACAAAGACATAATTGTTTCCCTTGGCTGACTTCGGTAGTTGTAACAAATAAACAGCCACTAGTTCAAATGGATATCTTGTGTTGATTTTTAAAGTAGGTGGAGCATGATATATGTTAGAGACCTTAGCTAATTGACACTTATAACATGACAAGGAGATGTCACGGCACACTTCTCGTAACCTTGGATGCCAAATTATCCTTTCCAACAAAGCGTAAAGCTTCCCATGGCCAATATGTACAAATTCGTGGTGGTTCATTATAGCCACCTGGACCGCAAAGGAAAAAGATACTACATAATGATATTGATCGTTTTTATTTTTATGGATAATGTGATTATCTATCACAGATAATTTTTTTTTAGCGAATTTAAATATTTTAACGGACCAAGAAAAGCTTGCTGACGAAGGAGGGCACTCTTTAACCTCTTTAACAAGGGGTCCCATGCTTGACATTGCATAATATGGTCCATAAAAAACTCAACTTCTTCAAATATCCCTCTCTAAGACACCTTCTAACTTTCTTATCTCTTTCGACGGTTCTCTCGTCTCTCCTGTTGACAATATACATCCTTGGCCTTAACATAAACAAAAAAATGTCTTGGAAACCTCACATCACAACTGTTGCTAAGGCGGCCTCAAAGAAACTGGGAGTTCTGTTTAGACTGCGAGACTTTTTTTCCTCTTCACAGTTACTCCAGTTATACAGGGCCTCATCCGCCCTTGTATGGCTCTCATATCTGGTAGGGCTCAGGTTTCACCCGGCTTTTGGATAGGGTTGAGTCAAGGCAAAAGACTTATAAACTGTCCTGTACTTTCCTAATTCATTTGACCCTTTATCTTTTCAGCGCGACATTGGGTGCTTTATCTCTTTTTCTATCAATTTACCAATGGCAAGTGCTCGAGGAACTTTCCACTCGCGTGCCACCACCTTTAAGACGCCCTTGTAGCAAAAGGGGTGCTGTCGGCTTATAGGTTTTTGTGTTGATATTAGGCTTCGAGACTAGTTAGCTGCAGTGCCTCCTCCTTTCCACCACACCTCTGTTCTGTGGAATTCTCTTCCGTCTTCTGTGTTTTCTTATATAATTTAATCTCCCTCACTTTAAAGCCGGA